>WKFP01015271.1:2656497-2674846 GCA_011057875.1 Pterocles orientalis | reverse complement strand
TCGCGGTGGCTGTCGGCAGGGTCGGGGTAGTCGCAGTGGCTGTCAGCAGGGTCGGGGTAGTCGCGGTGGCTGTCGGCAGGGTCGGGGTAGTCGCTGTGGCTGTCGGACTGTTTTTCCCTTCTTCCCCCTGAGGAAGCTGCATAGTGTCAAGTGGTATTTGATAAAAACTGGCCAGGGCCCAGCACAGTGTGGTATGAAATCTTGATATAAACCTTAACACGGAGCACAGGAGGCACAGCATAAGCACTGCCTGACACAGGAGACACAGCGGTGAGACCATGCTGGCTTGAACATCCTCAGGACACACACAACTCTCAAAAACTGATGTGATCAGCTTGAATGAGAGAGAGTAATTGAAGGGGTGGGGGTGTGTACCCCCCCCCCCACGTCTCTCCCATAAATTGGGTGTTATTACCGACAACCATCAAGAGGGGGCGCCCGAGATACCACAGCGCGGCATACAAATACCCGCCAAGTCACATGGCTTGTGCCTCCATCATATCGTAAGCCAGCATTGTCCAGTACAACAAAAGCATCGCCCTGGTCCCTCTCCCTGAGCGGATAAACACTGCCACAGGGAGAACATAATACATAAAAGGCTTCACATAACAGCACCCTGAGAACAAACGGGCCAGCATCATGACCAGCAAGTTGCTTAACTAGTCCAAGAAAAATGAATGTAACAAATTATTAAAGCACGTGCTGGTCAGACTTGTCGTTATCTCAACCCTTCTGGCCCCACGTTGGGCACCAAAATATTGTCTTGGGTGAGGACCACCACCACGTGGTCGCGACCACCCCTCCCCCTCCCTTCCCCCTCCCCTCCCGGTAAGATGGGAAAGGGTAGGAGAAAAGAAAAAAAAAATGGAACCTCGTGAGTTGAGATAACGACAGATTTTTAATAACACCACACAAGGAAAACAAAAGGTAAGAGAATATAACAATAAGACAAGGTATAAAATACAATGGAAACACTGATACAATTAGTATCTCACCACCAGGAGCTTTCACAAAAACCACCGGCCCCGTCCCCCCAAGACCCATGACATGGTATCGAATATCCCTTTGGCTACCCACCTCCCAGCTTCTGTGAGGAATTAACTCTATCCCAGCTGGACCCAGGACAAACATGTAACAGTGAAAAAAGCAGTCTTCACTCCACTAAAATCAGCATTGAGTGAAGTACTGCAAATCAAGCATATTTTATTAATTCAAGCATCGAGACAATAATAAATTAAGCACTTAGATATATGGAGGAAAAAGGCAATGTCAGCAGTTACAGACTTCTTAGACTGACCTCAAAAGTTGTCTAAAAATCAAAAATATATCTGAAGGCTACCATAATTAAAGATTAATGGAAATGGTATAAAATTCTAAAAAGTTCATGAAGCTAAATCATGCCAAACTAACTTCACAGTCTTCTTTTATTATTGACTTTTTAGATGCAAACCTTAATCTATACAGACTTCAGTGAAGCATTTATTTCATGTGGAAAATTATTAGTTTAACCTCAACCAGCTTACTGTACAAGAAAAGCCATGGAGGATATAATGGTGAGTTGTGCTCAAAAGAGAATTGTTTCGTTATGGGAAGCTCACTAATGAATCTCTCATGGAAAAAAATAGTGCTGTCTCTGCAGATGGCACAAATGCTGGGCATAACCTCACAAAGTTTGGTGGTGAAAAGGTGAGAGGTGTTGAAGAGAGTGAGAATATCATGTTGGAAAAACATGGTGACTTTGTGGCTGAAGTAAGATATGGATGAAATCTAAAACCACAAGGAGCTAGATGATCCACTTGGGGACTGATAATAATAACAAAAATCTTTGCTCTATTTGCTGTGACACACAAAGAGAAGAAATTGAGTCACTCACACAATTCTCTCAGTAACGTGATAAAAAAAAAAGATTAGTATGCTCCTAGAATATAGTGATGCATTAACAGTAATGATGTATCGCTCCTACTAGGAGGCCTTCTGAGATCCCACATACAATTTTGATTATTAAGGAGTACAAATAAAAGAATTCAGCATGATGCAGGTATGGAGCAGGAGTTTTAGGATGAACAAACAGGCAGACAGGAAACTAGAAAGAATTTGATCTGTTTAGATGAGCAGAATGAAGGTTGGGGCAGAAAGAGGGATTGTTATGTGACTGCTGGTTACGTTTAACCAGGAAATTATGAGCAAGTTTTAAACTGTTTCACAAGTGAGTGTCTGGACTAGCTTCCTAATACAAGCAATAGGAACAAAATAAATAACTGTCTACATGGTGGAACTTTGTAAGTTCATTAAAAGAATTCTAAAATATGTTTTTATGTGATAACAGAACTGGATTTGGTCACCAGGAGGTGACTTTCAATCCTACATTCCTAGGTGGTTTTCAGCCTTTTAATTATGAATCCTATCACTATAACCATAGTGTGCTGCAGCCTCAGGTACAAGAATAACTCACTAATCTTTTGCTAGTAACGCATGTGCTAAAAATGGGGTTCTACCTTAAGTAACTGTATGAAATAGCTTTGAAAGCCACCAATTTAACTAACTTTCAGTGACATCCAAGCCTTTTGCTCCTTGAAGTAGGACTAATCTTCTTGGTTTATCTTTGGGTACAGCAGAATCCTGAGCCTTGTTTGGGGATCTTTAGCCTTATGCTAACATAAATAATAACAAAAAAATGGCAAACCAACCCTGACATTACAGAATGCTATGATGTTTTCTCTTAGGAGGAAAGAAATGTATTTGTCTTTTAGCTCACAGAAAAACATCTAGAGGCTGAATAAAAGCAAAGGCCAGCTACAATTTCAAAATGCAAATTTGCATGCACCCATCTACCGTGATAGCACGGGTAATTACACCAGTGGTGTCAAGGCAGTCCAAATCCACAAGCTGAGTTTATTTGCAATGTTACTGACAATGGGAAATGACCAGTTGTTATAGTTTAGTTAGAACTAGAAAAATAATACATCAACTTTCTTCCAGTATAGCAGCACCTTTGTTTGTAACCATATATTTTCTAATAAGCCAGATCTGCCAAGGTTAGCACTGCAGGGCTAACAGAAGAGCAAGATAGCTTCTGTCATATCTTTGTACACCATCAGCAAGTTGACTCACAAATTTTCTTTACAAAACCTTTATCTCCAGCAATGATGCATACAGGAAAAATACTGGACATTGCTCAGTAATTGCAAAGTTGATTTTGCAGATCTAAACAATTGCAGAAGAATAAAACCTCATTCCCACTATGTAATTCCTTGCAACAGCATTTTTCCCACTTTTGTACTGAACTCATGGTAGGAAAATATGACAGAAATATTTAATTTCATTAAACTGATATGGTAGACAACATTTACTTAACATCAATTAGCTTGTATTACAGCTGATAATTTAGATCAGGGCAATTGACATTCAGAGCTTGGTCTGGACATGATATGGATAAAGGGGGACACCTCTGTAGTGGTGTTGCTCCTCCCCTGTCACTTAACTACGTGTGTGTTGAACTATTTAGCATCCCCCCAGGGTATCTGTCCCTGTTATTAGGAATTAGAGCAATGTAGTAAAATCTAGTTTGAAAAGCTGTTTCTCTTTGTATACATTATCTTACAATTCTCAGTGAAAATAGAACTTGCTTTCTGAACTGTTATGATATATTTTGGCTGTTGCAGTATGACTGAGCTGGAATCTTCAAATTTATGGTGTTTTTTATATTTGCCCTCTTTAAGTGTTCAGCACAGCAGTGATATCATTCAGATATACATTATAAACGGATAAACTATTCTGTCCAACTTAAGGCTTGTTTTCACTTAAAAGTCAGCAGAAGCAGCACAGGAATAAAAATTTGGTAGCTTAGGCATTAAAATTATATGGGACATTGGGTTTATTTTTTTCTCCTAAAGCTCGTAGATGACCTGAAAGAAGTAATGAGAATAGTCGTAAACAAAATAACTTTAAGCTGTTTAGCCCCTAATATTGCAGCAGAGAAGAAATGGATCCTCAGCATCACCAAGAAAGAAGATGTATAAATGATTCTATAGAAAAATACAAACGACAAAGCATGTCCTAAGTCTCACCTTCCTCTGGGCTTAAATACTGGCCTATGAAAAAATAAATTTGCCCATTTGGAATTTGCAGTCTGGGGTTATCCTGATTTACATGAAGCGATCATTAGATACATCGGCAATATTCAGAAGAGGGATCAAGACTACTTTGGCTTCCTCTTTCTCCCAGCATTTCTCCAGAAATCCCCAATTTCCCATCCCTATTTCTCCTTTGCCAGGTGCTTCTATAGAGGAAGACTGACAGAAGTACAGGAAGCACTAAGGAAAAATCTCTTCTTTTGAACTATTGGGCAAGAATAGAGCCCTGTATCCTCCAGCACAATTTTCAACTTCTGGAGAGGTTATCTCAGGTAGCAGCCTGCACAGAGGGATGTCAGCATGGGACAGGCAAAGCTGCTAAGCCCTGCTAAGACAGAGACAGTTCTGGACACAAGCAGAAGCAGAATGTTAAGCATCAGGGAAACATCTCTATCAAAAACATGGCCATTATGAGCTTTAGGCTTGCAATTCTCACTGTACTGCCAGGATTTAAGTGCTTGTATTTCACCTCAATGTCCTAAGGCACTGAGGTGCTGTGTTTTAATTTCAAATTTCCCTTTAAAGTCTTCCTGCCTTGCCAAGGTGGCCTAAGGACAAATCCATTAATGCATGTGATATGCAGGTATATTTACATTACGGAAGTTATGTAAGCAGATAGATCTCATCAATAATTAAAGGCTTTGAGGGTAAAGTAAGATCTGACCATTTTCTTCTTGTAGCTTCTCAGGGTTTCGGTGCAAGTCACACAATTCATATGCTTTTCTTGTGAATAATTTTAAGGGACAATGTTTTAAGGGATGATGGTTCCAATCTTCCACATGCAGAAGGTAGTGTGAGCCTCTTTCAATTATTTCTCCTAGAAACAAGGTAGAGGAATTACCAATGTAAAATAGGAATTAGTAAGGGAAGGATCAGGCTCTCTAGTTCTATTTTCATGACAGTCTGTACAAGGTGTAATAAAATCAATAGTTTCTCTTGCTGAAAGGTTTCTTTCTATCTACAGCAATGACAAGAAGATAGGGGGCAAAGCTTAAAACAGCTCATTTGCTGTTCTTTAAGAATCAATCACACTTAAAAGCAATAGCCAGTATGACAACAATTGCACAATGGACTATTAATTTATTGACACAAATATCCTGAATTTCAGAGAAGAGAGATACTTTTAAAGAAATAGGAAATAAAATGTCTGTTTCTCTAAAACTCAAGAAAATACTAAGCACTTGTTATTAAAGACACTGAAACAAAAATCCTTAAGGGGTAAAATACCAACATACAAATTTAGTCCACCTGAACAAGAACAGCACATAATGGCCAAGATTCGTTTGAAGCAAAATTTTAAAAGTCACATCAAAATTCATGAAGATGCACTCCTAGAAGGAAGCCACCATGGCTGTGTCACTGCTGCTGTCAAACAGGGGCTTCCCTCATCCACAGCCTAACAAGCCACTGATCCGCAGTATCGGGTGAAAGATGGGAGCGGGTCCCCCACAGAGCCACTGGTTTGCACCAGCTGAGAACCAGCTGCACTATGCCTCTGTATTGTATCTAGAAGCAGGATACATCGTAAGGGTGTAACTGGCAATTACAAGGTCACATTAAATGGTATGTAGTGAGCTATGTAAATACATCAGAAGCATGTATAACAGAAGCAAAAAGTAAAACCACATCAAGTAAAAGGCCATATTAATGCAAAAGTAATGAGGGAAATCAGCTTGTTCTATTGTGTCACATTGAAATTTCCGTATGGTCTCAGTAGTGTGGAAAAGCAAGTGAAAGCCAGAGCAAAGCAAGGAACTGTGCTTGGAGAGTTATTCCTTGTTGACACTCGGTGAGCTTATTGTGGTTCAACAAGCATGATCAAGACCAAAAGAAACTCTGGTTAACATCCCCCTACTTCTGCCTGAGGTGCAGGGATTTTTGAGATACTATAGTTAAGGAACACTGTCACTTACTTTGAGAAAAAAAGATAGACAATAGATGTATGTTTGAGTTCGAGACAGAATGACTTTGTAAATGTGGACAGCAGACTGTACTCTGTCTTTTCATGCTGTCATGTTTCTTTGCTGATGTTTCTGTTTTAAGATCAGTTTGCTCCATGCATCACCAGTTGTCTTTTGTTTCCTCACAGCAGGGAAGGCTCAGTTAATCCATATGTCACGACAAAAAATTCAGGCTTCTCTTTGATAGGAACTAAGCATGACAGCAATCTATTGAAAAGGTGGTTGGGACTATCATTTCTTCCAAGCTAATTTATTGACTGGATGGCTTTAAAAAATAATAGGTCTGTTTCCCAAGATAATGAGCTGAGATGTGATTCATGAAGTCCATGTGAGCACACAGACAGACTAATTACAAGGAATCAACTAATAATAAACTATCAGTCTTCAGAAGTCAGTATCTGTTGCAATATACCAGTCTAAACTTCAGAGAACATGAACGTTTCCACCTATTCCCTACTGCAATTATGTTATTAGCCTTAGATATGTAAAACAAATTTCTTATTATTAATAAGACAGACAGATGAGGATGCTAAAAAAGCATCTGTCCAATTTCTGCTGAAGCTGTAAGAAAAATTGTCATTACCTAGTCCAGCCAATTTTTAACTCTTGGAGTCCAGAAGAAATTTTCATACTGCAAAGAGATTTTCTGGCATGTTTACAACGTACCAAAAAATGAGTATTCAAAAAAACCTTCACAATGTTCTCATTCCTTTAGGTGTAAACCCAACAGGACTTTTAATGATTACTGACTACCTATGGTCACTCTGGAGTAATCAACTATAAAAACAGTTGACCAGTAGGAAATTCTGGGCCACTGTGTGTTTATGACTCTTTTAAGGCTATCACTTTTAAGGCTGACCCTGGAATCATCCTGCCCTTTGCTTAGCTGTTGAAACATCTATGCAGTATGTTACCAAGGAAAGAAATTGCTGCCTTAAAATGTTCTTGACCTTGTTCGGCACATTCCTCATGCCATAACTGACTTGCTTTTAGTTGCCAATAAAGCACACTCTGTGAGTTTAGAGATGACAAACGAAAATTGCAGAAGTTGCATTCCAGGAGCATTTATAATTTCTTCTAAGAATTAAGAGCTCCCTTCTAGCATGATGAACTCCAGACTGCTGTGGATGCTCTGTCTTTTGCTTATATTTCTATGAATTATTATGTGATTTCTACAAGCACACTTCAGCATATTGTACTTACATCAACACTTACTAATGCTTAGCAAACTTTTGACAAATACGGTCTGTTCTGGGTATGAACAAACAGTGAAAATAATATGGAGCTACAGAGTCATCATTATTTTCTAAGCCCTGTTTTCTCTTTAGCACAACAGATGTCCATTGAAAAGAAAAATATGTTTCAAATGCTTTTAAAATTACTAGGATTTTTTCTTCCACAAGCATTTCCTATAAAAGCTGTTCCTGAAAAAACTGAGTGACCAAAAGCCCTGTTTGGAGCTGCCCTGGTGAGCCCCCGTGTACACAGATTTCCACTTCCTTCTCCTTTTACGGCCCTGAATTAGGCCTCCAGTTTGAGCAGTTCCCAGTAAATGTGGGACTGCGCAGCAGTAAAATGTCCATTCAGCAGAAATGAACAGATGCATTTTTATTTGTGAAATAAAACCTGGATTTTAAGGGGTGAAATTCTGAGACATAAATAATCCCATGGTGCCACAGCAACTCCGTTACAATAGGTTTAAAACCAATTTGCCATAAATATTTGTGTACAGGCCAAAAAAACAGTCCAAGTATTCTAAATTGATACCTAGTAGGTCATTTCTAACTAGTGCAGGTCAGACAGTTGCCTGTTGGTTTCAATTATGCTTTGCAAAAACACCCTTGTGTCATGGTATACCGTGAAGAAAAATAATGAGGCAACATAAACCGAAGTGCTTCACTCACAATGCAGGGTTTGGGCTGTGTGAAATCAAGTTTGCACTGAAAATAAGCAACTCACCAGCACACTGAGAACAGCAGTCAATGAAAAGCAGGACAAAGAGCTGGGGTTGGGGGGAAGAAGGGAATTAGAAAGTTTTGTAAGACCCCAGTTTCCATCAGCTGGGTTCAAGCACTTTATGACTTGTTTCCACTGATACTCTACGGATTGTATCAAGGTAATAAACATAGGCTATTATCATCTCACTTGGCACTTCTTTAGCATGTTCATCTGCAGATCTCAAAAGCCTCTACAAACCTCTGGCAAAAGCTGCCTTAAAGTTCTGGAAAAGTTTTCCTGAATGTTATCAGCAATTTATAGTCAGGAAAAAAAAATCAATAAAAATTATAGCAGTGCAATATTTTTCCATTATATTAATATCGAGGGATACCCACTGAAGCAAAATCAGTTGTGAAAAAACATACAGTGAGAGATTAAATTTTTATAGTAAAAATAAAAAACACATGGGAAGAAGCAAATTTCCATCTCTAACTCACAGAGAAAAAGCCAATATGCAACATGTCCAAAGTCAAGCAGAAGCAGAGACAGGACATAGTTATCTTTAAGCCCATGCCAGTGCCTGAGGCACAAGTATAGTACAATATAATGCTCCCTCTTTTTTTTAAGATCATAAAGAGCATTTAACTAATACATTAAATCATATCAGCTGGTGGGAAGTTCAGATGAACATTAGCATGGTTATTGTTTCTTATTTAGTAACTAGTGAACATCTTCAGACTCTGTGATGAAATCTACCAACTGGAGAAGGATTTTTTTTCTATTTTCTATTCACCATTTTGACTTTGAAATAAAACTGGGATACAGGTGGGGTACCTTTTATTTTACTGGACAGCATCTACTCTCAAGTGAAGTGGAAGAAGAGTGTCAATATAGTATTCCCTACTTTGTGGGAGGATGAAATGCTGTTGCTCTGTGTAGCTAACCTCTTCAGTCAAACTGCCAGTGTAACGCCAGAACCTGCCCATTGCACATAATGAAAAGATTGTAATAAACAAAAATCCTGTTTTACTTACATGTCTACCAAATAGTCACGCTCTGAAGACAGTCCACCTTGGCGATGGTACACCAATTAATTCACCTCCAAACCCACAAGCCAGCTCAAGCCAGTAGAAGCCAGATATACTTTTTAAGCTGCAGCTTTTACTGAGGCTGTTAGAAATGGATCAAAGCAGTGCAGAATAGAAGCTCTAACATATCACAGCATCTTGCAGATCCTTTCCTAAGAGCTGAAAATATTCCCCATACACCTGAAACTACACAGTGCAGTAGGTATGTGGAGAGAGGAACAGAAAACCAACAACAGCAAGTAGCTGTCCTACAGGGCAGATACATCCCACTTAGCAGAATCTGTTCAGCTCTAGCTCTGTAAGAAACCTGTGGCACATGAGAGAACAAGGAAGCCAGGAATGGGCTGGTGAGAGCAAATGGCTTTCCACAAAGATGTCCTGGAACACAAAGTGTGGGTGGATTGACAGATCCTCTCACAAAGATCCTTCAGATCAGGAAACTTTTCGGGGCCCAGCACTTTCAGGTCGTCCCATGAAAGAAATACATTGCCTTAGGGAACTCTGTAACCAGGACTTTTGTCAGGAAGTTTGAATATTTGGGGTTTAGTTCAATCTCTGTAGTTAGCTTCTGGAGAACTTTTCATTTTATTTAGTCTGAAATATAAACCAAAGCGGTTTTTGCTTTCACGGGACTCAGTTTTGTCAGACAAAAGGGAGACAAAGACGAAGCCAAAGCACACCTTGTTCGGTCCAGCCACTCCCTCTCCGGGTCAGACGCAGCTGCCGCCGGGCTCTGCTGCAATGAGGACACGGGGAGGACAGAGGAGGTTTCACCAGCATCAGTGACTTGGTGCCATCTGCAGGACAGACACGGGAAGGCCACAGAATCACCTGCGACGCGGGCACTGAAGAGCCACAGAACAGCCCAGGGTGGAAAGGACCTCGAAAGATCACGCGGTCCAACCTTTCCATTTTGTCTCTGAACTAAATTTTGTGACAAAGAACATCTGTGTTACTCCCGTGTCTTCTGTAGCCAACGGGAACAATATACAAGGTCCTGCGACAGCGTGGAGGTTCAAAGTGTCATTGACTAACAGTCACATAAAACCGTGTTTTCAGATCTACACCTTCTTGATCCTTAGGATTATATTCCTTACAGCAGTAATCTAAAGCAGAACACATGCTGTTGCTGTTGAGGAATCATAGAGGGTAAATAGAACTACAATTTAAAGAAGTCATAGTTAAGGATAATTGAACAAGAAGAGAAGAAAGGAGAGGAAGGACGAATCTCAAACTGGTTCCCAGCTCAGAGGCCTAATGGCAGCAAACAGAATTACTGGTAAAAACGTTGCATCAGACGGAAGTGCCAGATGGATCCAAGTAGTGTCTTCTGCAGTGACCAGGGATGCTCTGCTTTTGTTGAGAAATTCACATGTCAGTGCCATCCATGCGCCGTAACAGATAAACATAATGTAAAAATGAACATTGGAACCATGCCTGAGTAGTCTTAACAGCAACCAACCCATCATGACAGCGCAGATACCTCTAGAAAGTAGAACTATACTGTGCTAATTGGGAGCCAGAACATCTCGGCATTTTACCGCCAGGCTGTACTTGTAAGAAATATTTCTGTCACTATATATTCTCATTACAAGGTGTTAAAATTGGCTAACAAATATACTGCTCCTTTTTAATGTTTAACATGACTGTACTTCAGTCAGTGTTTCTTCTCTTCTTAAAAAAATAAAACAATTTCTCATTAGCACAAAATAATTGATGTAGTAGATCTGCATACAGAGGCTTCCGTATCACTGCCACATTTTGAAACATGAAGTCATATTTCACCGAAAACCCCACAAAAGGATTATGAACTAACTTCAAAGGAGTTATTATTCAGCATCTGAGAGGTTACTAAGAACCCAAGAAAGATTTGTTGGATTTGTTTCTGCAAATACTGCCACAAATATACTTGAGTCATTTACTTTTTTGGTGCTTATTGTCATGAAAAGATGAAGTTACAGATCACGCACATCTCAATCCAAATGGAGATTCCTAAAAAAGCTTGGATAAACTTCTTGTTGATGAATATGCATCAGAAACATATACATGGGATAACATATGTGGTCTTTGTCCAGAAGGCAGCTGCGTTCTAGAAGCAAAATAGAAAATAAGTCACACACCAGGGAATGTGGACTAAGGAATCTTCTAGTGTGTTTTCCTCCTTCTTAAAAGCTTGCTAATGAGCTGGGTATCATCAACTAGCCTCTTTGCCTCTTCTTTTTGTCTCCCCCATCATCCTCTTCTTTTCAGTTGTATCAGCATTATTGGCCGTTACTAGATGGGCTCTCATGATGGAGATACACTAGTTACAAGCTCTTTATTGCACATTTATCATATTCAAAAGTAAGTGCTCATACCCTGTGTTTTTTAATTCCTTTTCCAAATTCAGTCCAACGGGGTTGGAGTCAGGGTCCTGAATATGGCCTCAAAGTAAAGTTTGCATAAACTTCAGGGCAGAAGGTATTTATGAGATACTGGACAGAGAAGCAGTATAAACAAAGTACCTAAAAAAAAAAAAAGTATTTCAAGACTCAGTCTTTAGGTGGAAAGGAAAAGAACTTAAATTAGCAGAAGCACATTCCTAATTGGTTGTTTCAGTAAAAGCAGCTTATTATTTGAAGAGAGAAACTCTCCCCCAGCCTATAAAAACTGGGGATTTACAGTATGACCCCCATCTGGCTTGGTATGACATCAGGACTTTTCAAAATGCTATCCAAACAGTCAGAAGCTCAGTGGTTAGGATATTAACATAGTGTGCAGAAGCCACACTTGAATTCTTCCCTTCTGATTCAAAGAAAGCTGTAACCTCCATCCACCATCTCTCAGGTACCTTTTATCTGTACGCTGCCTTGCTGTGGACTCTGACAAGACTTATCCCTCCATCTCAGAAACAGAGCTTTGACAAATAGGCTGTTATTTTTTTCTTTATATTAAAAGCAGCTCAAATAACAAAGGCCTGACTATTTGCGATTGAGCGTAGAGGCTCATTTACTTTGCTGTTTTTAAAGGCAGAATCCCAGTCAATGTTTCTTGTTGTCAAGGAGAATTTGAGTTCAAAGGAATTTAAACTGTATCCCAACAAAACACTATGGCACGGAAACAGGATAGAAAGCTTGGATGAGTGCTCTGGAGCTGGTTTATAAATAGACGGTTTGGGGCCCATGCAGTACTACCAAGATTTCCAGTGATTTCAAGATCTACAGCCCTGTTATATAGAACTGCTATACATATCCTTAATTGCACAATTTCTCTTTTAAGTGAAAGAAATAACCCAACTATTATCATTAGTCTGTGGCTTTACAGTCTGGCATAATACCTGGGGAAGCACCAACTGATTGGAACACACTCCGCAGTTTTTTACATGTTTGCATAGAGAAGTTGTGACTAGTGGTAACAGCTCTGGCACTTTGAACAGTATTTATTATTGCCAGAAGAAATCCCGTACTAATAAAATACTGGGCATAGGCCACTTACAGGTTTAGCACCAGAAGAAACTCTACATGTGTGCTTCAGAAGGCAAATGTGCTTGCTTCTTTACTGCTTCTCACTTAACGGAGTTCCATTTCTTGCATGTCTTCTGTTTTCTCCATGTGCTAAACCAGAAGCACCAAACTTTGAGCTGCCTGCACCAAGGAAAGAGTTTACTCAGCTCAAGGAATTGAGTTGAGGAGTTCACTCAATCAATTGCTGTGAGAAATAAGGTGTTGGCACTTTGGGAAAAGAAGGGATGTTAGCAACGGAAGAGACTAGCTCCTCTGACCCTGCAGCAGCAGGAGAGTGAGAGGTACCCGTGGGACAGCGAGAACTTAATAGGTGGTACAGAGTGAGAAAATCTGTAATAGCCATAAAAGCAACTTGTCTGTTAGAACCAGGAAATGTTAATGCTCCAGGTTAGCTTTTGAAGCAAGTTCTATGTTTTCTCTGAGGATCTGAACTGAGAAGCCCGAGATGGAGGGGTGCTTAGGGCAGCCTACTATCCCTCCACAACAAGGTGTCTGTGTGCCCAGCTGTGCTTTGGTTCCCCAACAGCACCCAGCATAACAACCTGGCGGGGGCTGCAGCTCCCGTACTTGCACATCAAGGTCACCCAGAGCACTCTACTGTCCCACAAAGTTCACAGGCCAATATTCACCAAGCAGGAATTTCGTGGGAGTACTAGCTTGCCTGAGAAGGTAGTTAATATGCCAAACATCAAGTTTAAACCAAATCCTGCTCTTCTAGAAAAAATGTTTTTCCCCAAAAGTGACGTTATGGGGTTGTCAACCAGAGCTAGCATGATATATTCGCATGGGTTTTGAAGTAAGCTGTAAAAAGTACATTGCTAGCAGTGGGAAGCTAGTTAAAGTCAAGGTTTTAGCTGTTCCCTTCAAATAAGGACAGGAATGTGTTTTGAAGCAAAATATCCTAGATACCATAATTCTCACTCAAAAAAATGGAAATTATTTTCCATTTTAAAAAATTTACTATGTTTCAGACCAGGCCGTGTGCCTTTGATATTTATAGCAAAATATTGGCATATTTGGATATAAGTGATGTGTCCAAAGAGGATGGGAAATCCTGACTGATCAAGGCAGCAAATCCAGTCTTCAGCAAACCATATAAAACATACTGTTTGAAATAGTTTCAAAATTTGCACTGAAACACATGAACAGAGACCTAAAAGTCAGCATATGCTGACCCAAGGGAAAAAAGATAGATTCAGAAAGTTCAGTAAGCCCACTTTGAAACCTAGTATGTTTCCAAATACCATTAGTGATAAATGCAGTAAAAATGTCAGGTTTTTAGGATGAACAAATCAAAGTGGAATATAAAACTTATAATGTGATCTAGTCTGTGGTTACCATAATCTGTTAATCAAACTTCATTTATGTGTCCCAAAACAGAGACAACCCTCTTTCCTCAAAATACCCTGCAAAAGTGAAAAAGTGAGAGTCTGACTTCAAAAGCTCTTCAACACTGTAACAGTAGATCAAGTGTATTTTAATTAGAAAAAGATTCAGACTGCAGAATACAGGTCTGGCTCTGGACCTAAACTGCTCCAAAATGCAGTCTGGCTGTCATAGTTCAGCTGGGGCCTCTTAATTTTACTGTGGCAATAAAGATGAAAAAATTCTCTGCTCTCACACTGGTGTGAGTCCAAATTGACAATAAAATTACTAGAGTTTCTTGGGATTTACTCTAACAGGAAGCTTTATCACTGCATATCAGCACTAGTCATGCACTAGGTTATAAGTCAAGTCAAAACAAAGTAATCACATATTAAATTGTGGAGTCAAAAGAAAGTAAAAGTGAAGTCTTGAGTATACGATATTCAATAACCTGATGTTGACTTTAATAGAACCATGATGTCACCCAGAAAACTGTCTGTAGGAATTAAGTCGTTGTTTTATATACATAATATGCATTATATCGTATGATCCACTTCTGAGAAGTGAAGATCTTAAGTAAATACATATGCATATGTGATTTGATTAGGAATTGCACTTTTAATCAACTAGTCTTAAGGATGGGAGGTCGGGAATTATTTTACCTAACCGTAACCTTCAGATTTGGACATTTCTGCTATCTGCAACTGGAGAAAACCATCAGCCTCCTAGAAGCAAGTTTATTCTACATATACTATATGAACTCAGAAGCCATGTTGCTTTGTTGCAGCAGCCTTCTCCGTTCTTTAATGCACTTTACAGATAAAACAAGTTAATTTTAAGCAACCAGGAAGTTTACAAGAGTCATCATAGAAAGTTCACCATAATGAAATATTATTTTACCAAAATTTGACAAATCCACTCTCCTCATTGCTGGTATTTGAATGCTAAAATATCCAGTAATGCATTTTGATTTCCATTTGTTTTGGTTATTTTACCCTTTGGAATAACACAGCTCTACTCCAGATGTACTTTAATCTTCCTTACTGCTTCTGCCAAATTTCTGTTTTCTGTTTTCCATTTGCTTAGCGGTCTCATCATAAGCAATATGTCTGTGTCACTTCCTCCCTATATGGTCAGGCTTTTTTTTGAATCATGTAATATGTAGGAACAAAAGCCAAAAGGAGAACGCAGGCTCTTTACAGTTGCTATTTTTAAATACAGGAACTTCTGTGGGGCAGTTTTAAAAGGAGATTCCTTTTGAAGAGTAGATAATAAACTTGCTAGAAATAACACGCATGTACAACTAGTCTTACAAAATTTTATGTCCCAGCCCTCTAGCAGGTCAGCATAAGTGAGACTTCAAAAAGCAAAAAAATACCCAAAGAGAAACAACAGAGAATCATGTTCCCAAGCGTACCTGATGCTGTGGGGATTTGGGATATTTGCTGAAATGCATGGACTGTCACCAATGATCTGGGCCACTGGGTTGCTAGTATCTCTTCTCTCTCCCCCTCTCCTCCCCAAGGATTGGCCTGACTTACAGTAAATACAATTTGGATGAAAGCCTAACTGCCCCACAAATCAAAACCTCCTATTTTTAGATCAAGGGCTGGATAGGTGGGGAGGAAGGGAGAGAACGCCTTTGAGCCTGGACCTGAGAGAGGCAAAGAAGCCCCAGGGCCAGCACAGAGGTAAAGAGCTCAGTCCACTCCTATTTGTTCTTCCTAGGACTATGTGAATTGCCACCCTCTTTTAAACCACAGAACACCTTCTTGAGGGACCTTCAGTTCCTTAGTCTGCTGGCAGTCACGTATTGTAGTTCTGAACCCCCACCTGGGGACAAGGTTGTCTTACATTTGAAATAGAATGAATGGAAAATAGCAAGAATATGTTCACAGTAAACTAGGATATTCTACTATGAGACAGCAAGAGAAGTCCAACTAAGGCAGACCGTGTCTTTGGGTTTCTGCCAGGACATAAATGTATTTCTGCCAGGATATAAATGTATTCCAGCTAAGAACTTTTGTAGCATTAAATGGTGCCATGGTACAAGGCAGCGTGCTGGGGTATGACGATGACTGTACTCTAGCAATGTGATTCCACTTCAGAGAGTGTAATCAGCAATAAAACCACCGATACTGCTTAATACCCTAATCCTGTTCACATTCCTGTTTTACTACCAGTTTTCTGTTACTTTTGCCTAAACAAATAGTTTCAACAGAAGCTTATCTTTTAAAGTCTTGTGGTTTATAGTTTACTATGAAAAGTAATGGTAGCTTTTCCTTTGCTTCCAATATATATATTTTTCCATGTTATTAGATGCTAGTTGATACCACATTTCAGCCTTTCCCTCATGGCTTGCTCTCCTCTACCCAGCCACTGACTTGCATGAAACTTTCAGGAATGTAATATCTGAGATTGCTGCCCTCTGATAAGTCTGCTTGAATCAGCCAATGAATTACAAGGCTTTAAAAAGACCAACACACAAACACAACACCCTTGGCCGACTACAGCATTATTTCTGAAGCAAACCAAATAAAATTAAAAACAAACTAACAAACAAACCCCAAAAAACCAAAAAGTCATGCACTGATCTGGACTTCATGCCTTTTAGAGGCTGTTCATCATCATGACCAGAACACAAGAATGTCTGATAACATAGATGAGTAGGTTTTACTCTCAAGGCTCATTATTTATCATGCAGTAATTCCATACAAAGGTTCTTAATAGCAGACATAGCACTTCTGTATTCACAGTGTAAATGTGCTGCGTAAATGCTTGTAAAACTTTATGAGCTCCATTGCCTCAAAGCACTTCCAATTCAGGTATGATTCATAAATCATGCATGTGCACACTGTCTCATGTCTCTCCCTAACCATTTCAGAGCAATACTCCAGCTAGTTTGTGTCATACCACAGGCAAACAGCTCCTCTGCACTGACTAAGTAGTGTTGTTAGGGTTTTTATTTTTTTGTTAGCAAACTCTAAAAAGACATCTCTTGTAACAGAGATGTATCAGAGCTTTAATTAACTTTACTTTTTTCACCCACACATGGTCCACCAGCTGTTGCCTTCATCTCACACACTCCCTGCCTTGCTTATTGACGCTGCTGAGCACCCACACCCTCATCAATGACTGGTTTGTTTCACAGCCTGACCTCTAAGAGACTCCTTTAGAGTGTAAAGCAGCAGTCTGGTTTCTACTCAGTCTTCTGGAGAGCTCCCACTAGGTGGCACCGGCTCTCTGATATTCTTCTCTCCACCCTGTATATGAATTTCCCTTGCCTTGCTCCAAGTCTTCTCTCTCTTTTTGCAGCATTTCCAAACACTGAGCTCATCGGTTTTAATAACTGCAAAAAAACCCCACAGCTCCTGGGATCTCTTTTTTCTGTCCTTACAGTGCTGCACAGATCCAAGCCAAAAGACAAGCTATGCTTTTTCACAGACAAAAAAGATCAATCTCCAATGTCATTTCTACAGGGAGATCAAAAACTTTACTGCTATAACAATGAATTGCTTCTTTAAGGACCACCTCCATATAAAAGGTCCTTGGTGGTTCCTTACTTTGCCATCCTCACTTACATGTGTATGCATAATAAACCTAACCTCTGCAAGAATACCCATTGTCCCAGACAGACTGATATTCTGGACAAACAGGGAAAGCTGTGAGGAAAACTGATGTGGCAGTGACTGAGAGCTGCCAGCAGGCATTTATCTCCTGGTGAATGGGAGGAGGAGAGAGTGCTACCCAAAACCCTTAGAAGGGAACTCAAAGGGAAACTGAATCAGGCAAAATGTGGATCAGTGAGTTTTTGGTAGCAAACAAAGAAAAGCCTTCTTTCAACAGCAATCAGTCAAGAGCAATTCCTCACCAATAGAATCATAGAATCATAGAATGGTTTTGGTTGGAAAGGATCATCAAGTTCCAACCCCCTTGCCATGGGCAGGGACACCCTCCACTAGCCCAGGTTGCTCAAAGCCTCATCCAGCCTGGCCTTGACCACCTCCAGGGATAGGGCATCCACAACCTCCCTGGGCAACCTGTTCCAGTGTCTCACCACCCTCATAGTGAAAAATTTCTTCCTAATGTCTAGTCTAAATTTACCCTCTTTTAGCTTATACTCATTACCCCTTGTTCTCCCACTACACCCCCTGATAAAGAGTGCCTCCCCATCTCTCCTGTAGGCCCCCTTCAGGTACTGGAAGGCTGCTCTTAAGTCTCCTTGGAGCCTTCTCTTCTCCAGGCTGAACAACCCCAACTTTTTCAGCCTGTCCTCATAGGGGAGGTGCTCTAGCCCTTTGATTAATTTTGTGGCTCTCCTCTGGACTCTCTCCAACAGGTCCATGTCTTTTTTATGTTGG
>WKFP01015271.1:2644662-2656051 GCA_011057875.1 Pterocles orientalis | reverse complement strand
CCCCCCCCCCCAAAAAAAAAAACCACCAAAAAACAAAAAAACCTGCTGCCTGATCTACTTAACTGCTGTGTCCATTGGGTCATTATGGAAAAACTGGAAGATGTTTGATGATAATTTTTATTAGAAACTGGTGTCCCTAGCTACAAAATAATAATGGAATCAAGCTTAAACAAAACTGACAGTGAAAAAAACGGAAAGAAAATACCAGAGAATTGCATTAAGAGGAGGAAAACAAACAAGGGAAACCAAAAACAAAGTTCTGTGATGTCCAAACTTACTGGCTTACTTACCAAACTGGCTTCCCAAATCTTAGGGTTGATGGTGAGAACCCATGTCCCAAAGAAATGGGACATTTCTAACATGTATCCCCTGAACAGGTTCTGTTACCCAGCTGAGTCTGAGCATGTGTAGCCTTTCTTTCTGTTAGGGAATTTACAGGATTATACTTTATATATTGCTCCTCTCATTTCTCAAAACTTGTAGGAACATAATTTTGCTCAACATTTCTACAACCTGGTTAAATTTGTCTGAAATCGGCCAACGAGTTGGCCAACTGCTTGTCCTTACAAGGCACAAACTGACAGACGGTTTGATTGCACAAGCCTCATTTGCTTAGGAAATTAAACTGAAGATGATAGGTGTGCATAAACACCTGCCCATGAGTTCCCTGTTGCAGGCTCCAAGCATGCTTCCCATGGTACAATGTGACTAAGAAAGTACTTATCCCTCATCTTTCCTGATTATATCAGTAACTTATTCAGTGATTAGTCAAAGTAACGTTTCTCTCCTAGCAACTAATTTAATGCTTTTTAATATACTACAGTCTCTTTTAGGTTCAAACCTTTCTATTTTGGGACTCTCAATTCAAATTTGCCTAATAGCTTCACGTAATAGTCTCTTGCTACCAATACATTCCTCATTTTAACTCTAATTGGTTTGCTCATGAAAAATCAAAATTTACACGAGCTGAAGAGGAGATCTATCACTAGCTATTAATGAAAATAAGTAATATCTGATTAAGTAAATGGAGCTACTAATTTGCTTTTTTTTTTTTCCTCAGCATTTGTTAATGATATTGCCAATTTCTACAAGCGGATAAATTACATTTACAACATAATCAATTCAATATATTTAGAATAGGTGTTAAATAACTATGTCAGTTCAGTGTCTCTTAAATTTATGATGTCTATTTGCCATAATGATGACTACCACATTCGGATTAAGTTGCTGGTTAGTCAATTGTTCACCAGCGCAAAGTGATCAAAACTAAAGGCGTAGATTAGTTTTATGAAAGGTAATGTAAGCAACAAGTGGAAACACAAGAAATTAATTTGAAGGGCAGCAATACTGAAGTATAAATCATCTTCTGTGATTTCAAAATCTCAATTTAGAAATAAATTGTCTCATTCTGGTTGACTGAGCTCAACTTAAGGAGCCCGGTAATGCACAAATGCACAGGACATCTCTGAAGGAGTCTGGGAGAGGAAGGGAAGCTGGAGTTTGGGTGATATTAAGAAACCTACTGGGACCACTTTGTGAAAGAAATTGGTACTATAAACCTGCATGAATCATAAGTCAATTTCAGACACGGTTTTGAACAAAAGTTTCTAAATGTAACTTCAAGAACTTCAGGAAGCTCCTTAAAGGCAAGGGAAAATAATGTGCTTTTTTTTTTTAAAGTATCACTATTTCAAAACAATTACAATTTCTTCCTGAGTGTCTAACTCAGAATTTTGAACACTTCGGTTCTTAAACAGAGAGCAAGGCAGTCCATTAAACTATAAGAAAACAATATAACTTTGAAATACATGTCGATAGAAGTCATATCAGCTTGTGGTACTGACTCCTATTAATTACTGCAATATGTAGAATATTTGAATAACAAATTTTAAAGCCTCTTTGATGTAGTTTTTATTTTAAAGCCAGAATAACGCCTGTGACAAAACACAGATCAGAGTTAGACATATTTAGAAAAAATAACTTTGGAGCATGCCTTAGAATTTTTGCTTATTACTACTTCTAGTTTAGCTTCAGCCTCGGCTGTTGGGTTTTTCCCTGTAATACAATATAGTAGAACGGACTCTAGTTATGCTAATCCTGAAGGATGAGCGTACGACCTGTCTCACCTTTTTACAAACCACAGTGGCATTGGGGAGCACTGTGTTAGCACAGACATACTCTGTGCCTGAATTAAGATTCACCGGGACCCTGAGTGCGACTCTTGGAGAAGGAAAAGGCAAAGAGCCGCGCACGCCGCGACGTCCAGCACCTCTCGGGTGCCACCAGCACCCTGAAACGCAATACAGCCAATGCCCTATGAAAAAGATAAATTAATTTGATGAAGAGTGTAAATAGAGGTGTTCCAGGCCAGACTGGATGAGGCTTTGGGCAACCTGGGCTAGTGGAGGGTGTCCCTGCCCATGGCAGGGGGCTGGAACTAGATGATCTTTTAAGGTCCCTTCCAACCCAAACCATTCCATGATTCTATGATAAATCCGGTGTTTCGTTATAAAAACAGGCTCTTTGGGATTTTGCCTTCGCAGTACGAGACCACTCAACCCCCGGCACCCCATGGGCCCTGGTGTGGCGGTGGGGAGCCGGGTCCCCTCCAAAGCCCCACAGGCCCTGTCACCCCCTGCCCCAAAGCTGTCCCAGCCGGTGCCACACCCGCCACACGCCGTGTCCCACGGGCTGTCACACACACACCTGCTCTGCCCCCCGCACCCTCACAGGGGGGGCGGGCGGACCCCTGCAACCCCGACCCTGCTACCCCCCGCCCTGAAGCGTCCCCCGGCCCCGGATCGGGCCCGTGTGGGCCGGGCATGAGGAGAGGGGCGGTCGGAGGGAAGCGGAGCGGCCGGCGGGCCGGACGGACGCGGCGGACACCCAATGCGCTCCGGCGCTACCGCCCCGAAGGGAGGGGAGAGACCCGCGGTTGGGCCCAATGAGGCCGCGCCCGGAGCGGGACTTCCTTCGGGGATCCCGCGGCGGGGAGCCGCGGCGGAGCGGAGGTGACACGTAAGTGCGGGGCCGGGGGAAGTTGCCTTTGTTCCTCTCAGGTGGCGGCGGAACTACCGGCCGGCGGGTCCCCGCGGCGGCGCCGCCTGAGGAGAGCAAGGAGCCGCGCCCCCATCCTCCGCCCCGCAGGCCGCGGGAACCAGCGCCGCTGCCCGCCCCTGCCGCGGGGACCGGGGGCCGGGGCAGTCAGTCATGCGGTTGGGACAGCCGCAGAGTCCCGGGGCCCGCAGAGAGGGGGAAGCCGCCCGGGGCGGCGCGGCCACGCCGGTGCCCAGGGGCTGAGGCAGCTCGGCCGGCCCCTCCCTCGCTCCGTCCCTTTCTCCTCCTCCTCCTCCTCCCGACGCGGGCCCGGAGCCTCCGATGTCGCTGTCTGGTCCTTCGCTGCCTCTAGCTGCTAAGCCGTGAGGGGAGGGGACCCTCGGGGACCCCGCCGGGGACATGGGCAACGGGATGTGCTCCCGAAAACAGAAGCGGATTTTCCAGACCCTCCTGCTCTTGACTGTGGTGTTCGGGTTCCTGTACGGGGCGATGCTCTACTACGAGCTGCAGGGCCAGCTGAGGAAGGCTGAGGCCACGGCGCTCAAGTACCAGCAGCACCAAGAGTCCCTCTCGGCTCAGTTACAAGGTACTTACCTCGGCGGGAGCCTCTGCCGCCCTTTTCCTGACGCTTGCAGCAAACCTTCCTCCTCCTCTGGGCTCCAGCTGGCCCAACCGCTCGCAGAGTTTTGCTCCTTAAGCACTTCTTCTCTCTTGCCACCCTGTGAGGTTTTGGTGTCTACCCGTGGGTAGGGCTCCAGCCCCGCTAAAGTCAGTGTGAGTGTTTGTTGTGGACACCGAGAGAGCTCGAATTCCCCCTCGGTTCCACACGTTTTATAGGGTGACCCATATTCCCAAAGGACTGCGTATCACTTTGGAATTCCTAGTGTAAGCAGAAAAGGCAGGGATAGTGCTTGCTGCTTGTCTAACAGTACAGATCACATCCACTTCTGGGACTTTTTGCGTGCTTCTGTGTTGTCTTAGCAGTATTAATTTTATGCTGCTGAGAGAACAGTCAGCTGCAAAAATGCAAGGCTGCAGTTCCTGGGCAGCATAAACCTTGAATAGCTGCAGGAGGAAGAGGGGTATTCTGATAAAGGATTTTCTTAAAGAGTAATTTGAAATTAAAATTCAAATAAAGTATTTGGATAAGGTTATCCTATTACTTTTGGAATAACTTTGAATTTCTTGACTTAAAGCTGCCATATAAATACAGATCCTTGTGTATCTTGGTTTACGGATGCACCAAATGTGGGCATCCTGTACTTGAAGATGAAAAGATGCCGATGTCTGACATCTGCATGTCCAGAAATCAGATGCAAAGCAGCAGATGCATACATGAAGCATCAGTGCTCTGGGACGTGCAAGACCTCAGCACCTCTGTAATTGTCAAGTGTCAGGTTATCGGGTCATCCTATACTCTTCAGAGTTCTATTTCTCAAAACTGTATAAAACAAGAATAAGAGTGGTCTGCTCTAGGAGCTTTAACACTGCTTAGCTTTGGGTTGGTCTTCAACCATACTTTTCACTGTGGAAGCATGCATAAAAGCATGCCTAGAAGCATACAGTTTTTATGCAGAAAGCGCAGAATTGGGCTTATGCTGTTAGATTCTTATAGTGATTTGTTGCTTGAATATTTTTATTATGGTCTGCGACCATAATTACTTAGCATTTCACATTCAGGCCATTTCCAGGTAATGCCATGGAAAAATTTGACGGAAAAAGGTGTAAATGTTTGGCTGGGAGACGGGTATGTGGCAGATGGCTAAAGGGCTACTTTTGCTAGTCTGTATATTTGCCAATAGTATCTGAAGAGGACACAGGAACATCTTGTTCTCAAGCGAAAATTCAACAAGTTAGCTTTTTCTGTTGCTCTGGCTATAGCAAAGAGGAGCATGCAACAGACTTTATGCTAATAGAGATGAGAGATTCTCTTAATCATATATTGAGTCTGGACTGTTAGTTTAAACTTTCCATGTCTGAAACATTATTTTGAGTAGCCGTCATCTATCCAAGCAAGTTCACGGAAGCAGCAGGCAACTAGTAGTTGATAAATGCAGTGACAGTGCCGCATTTTATATAAGTATTCTCTTGCGTGTTTCAGTGTATCAATGAGAAATGTAAACTATGGATCAGAATCTGAAAACTTTAATACATCTGATCATCAATGCGATAAATTCATGGTTCTGGGACTCATGCCAGTGTATCAAGCCAATTAAGCAGGAGATCTTATCTATGCCTAGTATGGTGGCAGTAAACTGTGTTTAAAAAAAATAATTACTAACAAGTAAGTCACAGAATACAACAAAAAATGTAATGTAACAACAAAATCGGTTCTTAAAAATTTTCCCGTATTATGGCAATAGCTAACATACGTAACGGAGGGTGAGGCTGAGAGCCCAGGAACATACTAAGCACAGCAGCAAGCATGAGATGCCTTATCTCCCACTGAAGTGAGTGGAAGCTATATGCCTAAGGACTTCAGAGGATCTGGGCCTCGTGAGCTAGAAATAAACTTTTCTTGACTTTTCATGTACATTTAATGACACTTTTTGGGATGGACTGCCCTGTATAATCACTTGGATTTTTGCAGTAGCGGTTTATTAGTCAGGATATGTTCGTAGAGAGTTTGGAACCTGTGCCTATGCCCAACTTGCCTGGAGATACACGAACACCATGCTGATTGGTGATGTACAATACTGTAACCATTTCTGAGCCTTCCCCATTTAAATCTGATATGGAACAACAGGAAGGAATTTTCTTTAAACAGAGACTTTGAAACAACGTAAAATGCTGGCAGAAAATCCTGTGTTTGCAGGTGCAGTATCTGACTGCACTTTGAACTTTTGATTTTAAATGGCTTGGATTTAAATCAACAATGTTTCTGTTGCCAAACAAAAATCCTCTGAGAATGTCTAGGCTACATCTCTCTGCTGTCCTTAATGACACAAGAGATTATTTGAGTTTATTCTTTGATGAGAACAACAAAATGTATCACTACTCAGGCAGTGCAATTTATCTTTTCCATGCTGCATAATCAGTTTCTCTACAGGTACTGGTCTAGAGATAACTTTAGGGCCTGAAGTAGGATGGGAGCACTCTGAATTCTTTTAACCAGGAACCAGCTAAAGGGAAAGGTCAGTGACATAGCATTGCCAGGAGAAAAAGAGGGTTCTGTATCAAGTGTTTGATATCAGTGTTTATAGCTCTCTTCTGGGTGATTAAATAAGACTTTAAAGCTCATTACAAGCTGAGGAGAGAACTGAACCTTGGACTGCTACTTCCTGAACAAATATTTCATCAGTAGGGTTTTATTGTTTTAAATTAAAAAAAAAAAAAAGCACCTTCTTAAAGTTGTCCTTGTGAGGATCCTGAGGCTGTATTGTGACGGGCTGGCTGTGTTCCTGGAAAGGCAACTGAATTGAAAAGCTTGGATGACAGTGAAATATCGCCTGTTTTCTGAATTTTGGTTGGATTTGGTTGTGACTGCTGGGGCCCATAAAGACAGTTTCTTTCTTGATTGTAGACAGAGGGACACTGTTAAGGCTTTTGGGTGAAACTTGAGTCAGTTTGTGAAATGATTAAGGGTCATAGGCAACTCCTAAGTTTATGTATAAGGGCATAGTTTTGGACCTGAATGCCTTTGGTCTACCCAAAATCTTAAGAAGGATCCTCAGATGTGGCTCACAGTGTAGCCTCCCTGCACTTCTACTGTCCCCTCTACTATTTTTCTGTCTCTGCACAGTTTTTTAGGTTTTTCATCTATGTAGGTAATAAGAACCTTGTTTTGGGTACTTGCCAGTTCTTCATGCCTGAATGAGCAGTGCTTTCTGTTTTTGTTTGAAAAGCCAGTTTTCTTAGATTTTTATCTTGTTCATTGCCTTGTTTTGCTCAAATGCAGCACGTGAAGCAGGCGAAGTCTTCTGTACGTGTGGGAAAATAGCATTCTCATCTACCAGGACTGAGTGTACAGATCACTGAAAAATGGTGCAGGAAGAGGTCTCAAAATCGTTTGGCCCATGCACCTGATCTGAAGAGGGCTGCGTATGACTGTTGCTGTAGGGAGTTCTGCTTTTCCTGGTGTTTGCTGGTACTTGGCTGAGAAATATTTGTGCCTCTTGAAATAAGACCAGGGTGAGACTGGAAGGATGGCAGACTTGGGGAACACAGTTAAGATTAACTGGTTTGGAGAGGCTAGGATCTTAATTTTGCCCCCCCTTTAGACAGCTCATGTTGTAAAAATATTTTATTTTTTTTTTAATTTGAAAGCTAAACTTCCAGGCTATCTCACAAGAGAATGTCAACCTTTGGCAAGAGATAAAAAATCTCTTTAACAAAGTTCTGGAAAGTAGGGCTGCTTTTGTGACCCAAATTGGGAATACTGGAGGCAAAATTTAGAGGTGACACAAAATTTCTTGGCTGCTAAAAAACCTAAAGTCATTGTTATCTATAAGGTCTTTCATAGAGGAGCTGATCTTCCCAGTAAGCTGATTATTTTAAAATCTCATTCTCTGAGCATTATATATTTGAAACATGAAGATAATCTTATTTAGCATTTCTTAAAATGATAAAACAAAAACTTGATGCTGTTTGCTTCCTACAAAGACGTGTCAAACTAAGTCTTAAGCTTTTGGCTATATAGCAACAGGCTTCAGTTGCTAGAACAGATGCACATGGACAGCTGTAGATGAATCAGATCGTATCTTTGACTGCTTCAAGATTGAATGTGTCTAGAAATGTCTTTTTAGCCCTTACAGCTTCTGTCTTATCCTCTAGGTATTAAGTAACTCCTTGTGTACTATTTTGATCTGTTTAATCTGTTTTAATCCCTAATCCTAATAACAGTCTACATTTAGTGTCTTTTACTACCTTAATTTTCCTGCTCTTTCTCTTAGAGTCTTAACACATCTGGCTTCAGGCAGTCTCTGCACTTTGAGACCGTACATACTGTAATCTTGGGAGCCAACCCAGCGGGGACTCTGAACTTGAGAATTCAGTTTCCCCTACTGTAGACAAGGTTTGGACTTCCTCAAAGCTATTTGATTCAGCACTAGAAAGCACAAGATGAAAAGCAAATGCAGAATTCCTCAGGGCCTGTTGTGCCCTTTGCTCCAAACTGAGGCCCCACCTTGGCGGTGACCTGCTAGAAGTTGATCAGATCTACAGCAGCTCCATGTACAGAGACTTACATAATGCGTCACAATACTAGGTCATAGTTCCATGTAACATTAGTGATTAATATTTATTATACCTGTCTCCATGCGAACTAAATAACACCAAAGCTGTTCTGAGGGAAGTGCATACAGATGTAGATGTACTTCATTGTCTCGCCCCTCTTTTCTAGTACTGTATTTAAACCTGTGCCTGAAGTTGGCAGAGCTAGGAAGAACTAACAGTATTTTTGATGGCTTCTTTTTCACCTGTGTCATACAAGTAGAGCTACGTCTATGCAGCTCCTTTATGGTTTGGTTGTTCCCCATAAAAACAGCAGCCTGAATTCCTGTGATTCCTGTTAGTTTCAGATTGCACATAACACAACAGTGCGTCTTTTGATTGTGTTTTGTTGCTATCTGAGATCTGAAAGATCTGTGGTACCTCTGTATTAGTCGAGGTTAAGTCCACACGTGCTGTTGTACTTCAGTACCAAATACAGTACTGCCCAAAATGGCAAATACAGCATCCCAGATTCTGCTACCTGGCTTCCTGAAATCATATGCCTTGGTTTATAACCTCATGTAAAAATCTGTCTTTTGTACTTTCCTTCTCATTTTCCACTGGGTATTTAATGTTCTAAATACTTAAAACACATTAAACTTTTGAAATTATTTGTGCAAAATTTTAGTATGGAAGATTTATATGCTGTAAATATATATTCATATATGCATTTGTATGTACATATATGAATGTTTCAAATGTATGTTTAGATAGATATGTCTGTTTTGCAGCTCAACCTGAAGATTTTGGGTTATGTGAAATTATCAAGATTTCTTCGTAATATGAGTACAGAAAAGGTGCTAGAGCTGTGTTCAGCTGAGTTAACCCAGGGAGCTGGTTTATTGCTTCTACGTCCAGAGCGAGTCAGATTCCCAGCAGCTGAATTCTATGACTGGAAAGATAAATAGAGCAAATGCCCAGGGTTTCTTTTTGTTTGTTTGTTTTTTTCTCATTCCTGTAATCCATGCCCGAATGCCCTTAAATCACTTTCCTTGTGGACATAATACTTCCAGGATTAATTTCCACCAGTGCTGCAATGTTACATCCGCACCCAAGTTGGAATCTGGTGGTCTGAAGGAATGCTAAGCAGTATGAGGTAATAGGGTGGTTTTGTTCCCTTGGCTTTATTGTTCACTCCCAGGTTTAATATTGGGCCTGGTAGCTAACAGTCTGATGCAAAATAGAGCCAATATCCTGAAACTGTTACCGATTATGATTTAAGCCTTTTAAAGCTTGTGAGTGAGTGATCTGTCTGGGTTTATGAACACATCAGAGCTGAGACGGAAGGAGGGATGCTTTGGAAAGTTTACACTCTGACTTCTTCGACAGTCGTCTTTTTTCACATATTCCTAACAAGCAAAGGTTTGCCAGAAGCTTCTGCTTCGCCTGAAGCATTGTCAGCTTTGTTGGAGGGAGAACGGTAGTGAAGCACAGGATGAAACAGCCACGGTGGTGATCTGACAGTTGTAGCTGCAATCTGAGCCAGAAATTCTATAGTCAACAGTGCAGTTTAAGTAATATCTGGCTGTGCTAAGCACACAATGTGGGAAGAGCCTTTTGGGTGGTTGGTTGTAACTTTGCAATTGTACTGACAAAACTTCAAAATTAATATCTGAGAGTTAGGTGCTTCTGGAGTGTTTCAGTTAAGATTGTTGCTTTACTGTTAAAACCAAAGCAGAACCAAACAAAAGAGTGGAATTCCTTCCTTCTGACGTGAGCAAAGCTGGTTGGATTCTTAAGTCTTAAATAATGACGTTCCAAACACATTGTCTCATTGGAGCAGGATAAAGGCTTGTCAGCCTGTGTGTCTGGGTGGGGTAGCCTTATGAGTGGAGGCTTCCACCCACTCTGAGATTTGAGTACGTATTATAGCATCTCTTATATAGTGGTGAGGATATTGCCAGCAATTTGTGGCTAATATAGTTCACTTTGCTCACTTTGGAATAGGATCCTTGCACAGAAAAAGTAATTCAATCTGTCCTGCTGAAGGGCAGGTGCTGTTCTGAGATTTAATGGTGATGAAAGCTAAATAATTACTGAAAAAAATGAACTATACAGAGCAACTTATTAAGGCAGAATCTTTTGTTGGGTGATTTTTCTTGGGATTTTTAGCATTCAGGGGCATGAATTTCCAGTCATGTTGGAGCCTGAGGTAAGTGCTTAAGGAATTCAACCTGTTTGGATGCTGTTTCTTGTTTAAAGAAGAGTCTTCTGAGCTGGATGCAATTCTGATCTTTTTGTGGTGATCTAGTATAAACCAAACTTCCTGAGATTTTCCACTATGTATCATTAATTAAGAAGTAGAAGAAACTGCAATTACTCCATCTCTCTCTCCCCCTCCATTTTTCCCCGCCCCCAAGGTATCTGAAATTAGCCTAGTATCTTATTTTCCCGAGGTGACTCGGATCCCCAAGTTTGACAGTCATTTCCAGGGCTTAATTACAGAGATGTTGAGAGAAGTATGGCCTGCTTGTGCTCCTGGAGGGCATAGTAAGCAGTCAATTGCTATCCGTGCCACCATGCTGAACAATGCCATTTTCAGCTAATCTGTCATACTCAGGTGCGTATTCTTGGGTTTGACAGGGATCTTCTGTTGCCAAAAAAAAAAAAATTATGAACCACTAATTCAAAATACTGATATCTGTACGCAGTTTTTCAAAACATACATCTGGAGCTGACTCTAAGTCCCCCGTGTTAGAGCTCTCGAGAACTAATTTAAGGAAGCGGTTTAGCTCTTTTGTAAGGTGATAACTGAAGCTATTACAACAGTTTTTGCCATATTTATTATGAAAAAAATGCAAATGTATTTCAGTTAGGAGAGACCGTTAAAACAACGTGTGTGTGTGTGTATATGTATGTAGGTTATGTTGGTTTTTTTCAATGTCAATTGTGCCCTAGTTTCTGACTATATATATTTATATAGATCCTAACACCAGGTAGAGACAATCACTAGACTTCTGCATAAAACTGAAAAAAGTCTAAAACAATTTTTGAGAGAAAGAACAGGCCCTTGTTTCCTGGAGCTGAGAGCTGAACAAACCGAGACATTCAGAGATGATGTGAGAAGGAAACTGTTGTCTCTGCAGGTCTTCTGAGTGCTTGTGGTTTCTTCAAAATGATC
>WKFP01015271.1:2596688-2626734 GCA_011057875.1 Pterocles orientalis | reverse complement strand
TGAAAGCATACTTGCTGGTGACTTTGTGAGTATTCATTACATGCTTGTTTTGTTGCAGAGGATGTTGATACATTAGTTCATCTTGATTGATGCCCTTGACTTTAGAAGGTAAATAGCAAAGTAGAGATAGCTGACAAGGATTGATTAGCAATCCATTTTCTAAGCTGAAACGTAAACACTTGTAGATAAGCCAGGAGCTAAAGAGCCTGCAGAATGCACCTTAGTGGAATTAAGAACATGTTTTAAGGTGCGAGGGGAGTTTTCTGTGGCTGCCAAGTTACAAATCTTCCTCTTGAAGGCTCATGTTCACCAGTGGTTTACTTCTCAGGAAATGAGTTTCCTAGTTTTGAAGAAAAAAAATCATATATTCTGTTAATACAAATTAATAACTCTTTCAAAGAATGCAAATTATAATTTGGACAGTGAAAGGTACTTATGTTAAACTGAGCTTGAGCAAATGTAATTGTACATTTGCAGGAGTTTTAATATCTTTGCTGGAGACTTGATAGGCTATTTCAGATAATGATCCTTCAGTCTAGTGGATGGTGAGGAAGGGCTAAATAGAGACTGATGTGCCCCATCACTTGTGAGAGACATCCCAAAAAAGGTGTTCAAAACACAAGCTGAATGAAATGCTGCTTTACTGGCAGCTAAGTTGTAGGACTCTCAGCCAGAGTATATTGGATGTCCTAAATACACACGGATACAACAAACAATTAGACAAATTCACAAAAGTAAAGTCCGTTTTGGTATGGTTGCTTTTGTAGTCATTGTGAGTCAGAAATTGGGAGACAATGCCAAGGAAATACTGTAAATTCATGGTGTGTGTTCTACGTTGGGTATGTACTCTTGTCGGGTCCTAAGAGATGGTACGGTTGGTCTGTTGGACCATTGATGTGACCAAGAATGGTTGTCATACCATAAAAAAACTAGAAATAAGGTTGTCTCTGCTTTCTGTGATCAAGCCTGGAGCAGTCTGTCCCATGCTGTGCCACCCAGCATTCCAGGTCAGTGCCAGTTGTTACTGCTGCTCTCTTAAAAACTATACAAGCCGGCACTGCCACCAGAAGAAATTGTAACATGCCCTGTCCCCAGCTGGTAGGTCCTCCTGTCCCATCTCCAGGAGCCATGAGAGCGAAGCACGGTAGGAGAACAAGCAGCATAACCACCTCTTCTGGTAGCAGCGTTAGCTCAGAGGGCTTGTAGAGTTTGGAAAAATTGTCAGAGCATCTTTCCAGAAAACCACATGCATTTTTTTGTGGTCAGTGACCGTGCTGGAGGGGACAGCGACACACCACATGGCTCCTGTTACCTGGTCTGGTGAGGGTGTTGCAGGTTGTGTTGTGAGTGGTGCCCCCAAAACCTCAGCTTGTTGGGCTTTGGCTGGAGTACTGTACACAGACCATTTCTTCACTCATGTCTAGACTAGTGTCTAGAGTGGATATTTTGACTCAATTAAAAAAAGTGCATTAATAGATCTTAAAATCAGTGAAGATTAAAGTTTACTGTCCTAGCCATTCAGATGATTTTGTTTGTTCTTCCAGTTTTACCCCCTTATTTGATGGGAGGAAATCTCAAAAAAAACCCGAGATCTCCCTCAGATTATGTAGCTACTCCATGCAAGTACAGGGTGCTTTAGCATATGTATACCCTGCTGTCAGCGTGTGTTTACTACGAAATTGTGGATGTTCTGCCTGAGCCTTTCGTTGTGCAGTCTGTGGGCCTACAACAAAGGATCTGGGCCTTACAAAAAGAGGAGGTCACAGAAAACAGAGTTGTTGAAGTTTTTGGAAGGATTTAGGAATGGGCTAAGCAGCCTGTATCGTGTACCACTGCATCCTTCCGCGCTGTCTTGCTCTTGTGTATCTTTCTTCCCTCCTTGTGACAATTTGTTTACTGAAAGGATTTGCTCTGGCAGTCAAGTTGTCCGGTCTTCTGCCTTGTTTGTAAAGACACAAGGAAATGAGAGAAAGCAAGCACAGGAAAATGCAGCAGACCTGAGAAGGAAAGAGGATTGGGTAGCTTTCGTGTAGATCCACCATAGCTGACTGTCCCCATAAACAAATCACACGGTTATCACATTCTGTGTTTATGCAATGGAAATAATCCAAAATTCAGGATCAATATAGCATGCTAAAAAAAAAAAAAAGGTTACTTTCTCAAATAATGCAAACAGTCCTTTATCCTGTGACCTCATTCCACATGTATTTTCCTGGTACATTCTGTGCCAACGCTGTCTGAGTGTGCTGGGGGTGGGTGGTGTTTTTTGTTTATATTATTTTTAAAATTACTTCTGTACAAAATTTCTCTTTTCAGTTGTATATGAGCACAGGTCAAGATTAGAAAAGTCATTACAAAAGGAAAGACTTGAACATAAGAAGGCGAAAGAAGGTAAAAACATGCTTTTCACTTTGGCATTTAAGAGAACTTGAATATTTTAAAAAGTAACTTCAGATGTATTTTGTTCAATTCTTGACGAAGTACTTATGTATAACATATTAGCATGACCACCTGGGCAGATCTGTGGTGGTCTTTTTAGTCCATCTTTTTAATTTAATTTTTAATTTTTTTAATCTATTTTTTTTTAAAGTAAACATCTTTTTAGTACTGTTGACATGTTGCAGTGATCTGTAATAGTATACACAGAGAATATGTGCGTATCAGTGTACGTAAACCTAACAACTATGTGGAGTATGGGCATGAGTAAATCCTGTTCCAGCATGCTGAAGATACAAAACTTGTACCAAAAACACAGGATCTTTTCCTGCATTCCATCAATGTGAAATTAGACTGTGAGTCAATCTTTTTGAACATGCTTAAGGGTAAATACATGCTTACATACTTTTTTTGTGATTAAAACTAAGTTCTACGTGTGTGTGAGGGGGAAATCTTGGCACACATTGTGCTTCTTGCGCATCTGTGAAACTTCAGTAGAATGCAGTCCTTTGAATTTTCTCCCAGTCTTTTGTTCTAAATTCACTGCAGTTTTCAGAGGAAAGCCTATATTCCTCCTAAAACTGAGGACTTAGCCGCTGAACAACTACTTTAGCAAAGATGAAGAACGTGTAAGAACTGATTCTTACCGTGCGGTGCTCGATAGCTTTCTGGTGCCATCTAGTGTAGAGCTGTCCTATTGCTCTGCAAAGGTCACCTGGAGTTTCCAAATCCTGAAACAAGGATCAAGGAACAAAAGGGGAGATTTTTCTTTTATCTAAGCTTAGTCTAGACTTTCACAATTCTTAAAGTAGATTTTTTTTTTTTATCCTAATATAAGAATACATGATTTATAAATGTTCTTTTCCTTTCAAATGATGCTACTGGGCCTTTACTGGAGAGTTCATGTAACAGATTTAATTACCTGTCTGTAGTCTTGAGCCTGTGCCTCCTAGATCTCACACTAAGATATGAGACTTTTTAGTGAAAATATTTTATGAAACCATGAAGCTTTTTAATGAAAATATTTTGTCAAAATCTGAGCATTTTGTTAAATTCTCCATAGTTTTGGGTTTTTTTTTAAGATCTTTTGGACAATTGTAAATACATAAGTATTCGCTCTTAAGAGAATTTATGTATGCAAGTTAAGTACAGATTTTAATCTTCCTGGGTTTTTTCATCAATATTTTCCCTTGTATGTTGTAGATTTTCTTGTTTATAAACTAGAAGCACAGGAAACACTAAATAAAGGAAGGGTAAGTCATTATTCATAGTACGAGTTTTTAATAGTTGATGCTATTTGAGTTGCAAGAAAAGGGAAGGCTTCACAATTATAAATGTTCCAAATAGGTCTCACAAAATACTAATTGAAAGAGCACTCATTTAATTTCTACTCTGCATGCATAAGTGCTCTGCAATTCCTAATTATTTGAGCTGTAATAGGAGATCCTAATATCTTTCCAGAAAATTAATTTAGAAAATATCCTCCTGTGTAAATTATGGTAGTTCAAAGGTAATGTTACCATTTTTTAAGGGGAAGGGGGAATAATACAGCATAAGAAATCTTCTTGTAGCTTAGTCCACAGGGAAAAAGACAGTGACAACTTTCTAACACATGTTCTTTAACTAGAAAGTATAAAAACATCAAGGAACTTTGTTGTATATACGAAGTGCCAGAAGGAAAGCTATATCTGGCAAAGGACCAGAGACCTGTAGAGAACTCTTTATGAAGCAAGTAAATTAGGATTTTATGGCTACTTCATGTTGAAACTGGGGAGCAGTTTGTGAGCTGTGCAACCTAAGTTAAAATACATCATTGCTACAGTAAGTGCAAAGTGTATATGCTTGTTGTGTTCCAAAGCAAGTGGTGAGATTTATTTGTTCCTGGGGAGTTATGTGCCTTGGCTTGTGATTCCTAAATAACTGCATGTGCAGGGGTTAGAGGAGTGGCAGTATTGTTCTGTCTGACACTAGTGTTTTTGTTTTACAGCAAGACTCAAACAGCCGATACAGTGCGCTGAGCGTACAGCACCAGATGTTGAAGGTAGGTAACAGATATCCATTTTCCCAGCACACCGCTATGTCAGGGGCATATGGCCTCCCTGGCTTTTGGTAATTTACTCCAGAATGTCAGGACATGGATGGTGCCTTCTTCTTAAAACAGTACCATTAAAAGGTGCTTTACTGCAGTTTTTCTTAGTCAGGCTTTCTAGTGGGTAATTTAATCTTATCAAATGCAATTTCTTGTATGGAACGCTGACTTATCAGACTTTACATAGTTTGGCATGTAAGGAATTAGACACATTCGGCAGCTTCCAGTGGGATAATGCAACTGCAGCTTAAGGTGACATAGCCCTAGAAGAGGAGACTACTCATCACAGAGATCACTTTGTGTTTGAGAGGAGATGCAATATGCATGCTTCAAATAATAAACTTCTTGTTATGAATGCTTCCTATTCATTTGGACTTACTTAACAAATTGCTAAAGACAATATTAGCCAGATAGGCAGATACAGAACTGTTCCAGTGTCCAACCTGGTATTTTCAGAGTCAACATGAAGAACTAAAGAAACAGCATGCTGACCTTGAGGAAGATCACAGAAAACAAGGAGAAGAGTTTAGCAGAACATTCAATGATCACAAGGAGCGATATTTACAACTGCAGCAGGAAAAAGAGCAGGAGATCTCTAAGCTGAAAGGTATATGCAACTTGTGTCTCGCTGCCTATATAAGAATGTGTATTTGTCATTGTGTTTTGTGTGATGTGAAGCAGAAAGGCATTGTCTCTATTCTCACTAACAGGTCACTCATGCATCTTATTTCTCCTGATAAGTTACATTTATTGATGATTTTCTGTGTCCTCTTTCAGAATTCATGTGTGCATCGTGTCTATCTAGATTAGAGAAATAGTAAGAAACACAGCACTTAAAAGCCTGTCAAGTGTCAGAGGATGGTTTATCGAGTCTTTCATTTCTAGTTCTAAGACTTGTATAAACCTGGAAAAATAGATTTGCCTCTTTGCCTTTCATTTACAAAAAAGGGTAATCTAAGAATGTTTGCCACTTCTATCAGAGATTTAATTGTGACTCATCATGAAGTGACTTTACATACATTTTTAGACCTTCTTATCTCATATATATCAGCTTCTGTGAAACATGTTGCACGTGTATACTTGGATGATGACGTATTCATTTTTTACTCTTAGCATCTAGTTTCCTGTTAAAGAGATTCTTCGCAGTTTGCAGATCTCTTCAGTCCTAATTACACAATCACACAGAACAAAGGATGAAGCTCTTCCCATCAAGGGCCTTCAGCCACTCTGCCATGTGTCACTAACACATGAGTTGGTTTTGGAGCTGTCTGAAGTGTTGTCTGCACAGTATTTTGCAGAGAGAGGCTGTGTTTATTAGTTCTGCCTTGGCACCACACCAATGAAGTCATACAGCTAGCTCTTGGACTGAGCTGGATTGCAGCCTAGCAGCTTGGAGTGTGGGAAGAGCTTGCCTGTGTCTGCTTGCAATATTCCACATCAACATAATGCAAAAAGTGGGAAGAGAAGCCCTTCTCCATGGTCCCAGAATATAAAGCTTTTTAAGGATGCTGGCCATTTGGGCACCTCTTCCAGAAGAATGGCTTAGTCTTACAACATAAAATTCTCACTCACCAGATCGCACCAGATGCGATGTGGGGGAAGAGAGGAGGGTGGCTTCCTCTCTGCCTTTTAAAGATTCGGATTACCATAATCAATTTTTCCATCTGCAGTCTTCAGTGTGAATAGTGATGTGTAATTCCAGTTGCAGACTGGGTGCACTAATACAAAATTTAACCAAATTTTACAGTTCTCTGCTTGAAAATGTGAAGCTTTTTATAGGGCTGGGGAGAGATGTAATGTAAACAAACCACACAATTACTCTAATCCATTTTTATTATAGCAAATGTGTAGAATTTTGTGTGGCTTGTGTTATAAACTACTAGTGTAAGTCTGACCAGGTTTAAAATCTGTATGTCATTTCTTTTAAACAGAATCCCTGTATAATTTACGGGAGGAGAACAGACAGTTGAGGAAAGCTCACCAAGACATTCACACACAGCTACAAGATGTCAAGGTAGGCTTTGCTTTGAGGAGAACTATCAAGATTGTTAGAAAAAAGAAAAATTTTCACAAGTTTTAACAAGCCAAAAGTGGGCTATGCTTAAGACTTGTAGTTTCTGTTATATGGCAAAAAGGAGAGGAATATGACTGAACTGGATTTCTTATCTTTTGCCACCTGCATTTTAGATACATGCTTAGTTGATAAAACAAACAAAAACAAAATAATTGGAAGAGAAATATCTAGTGTAGAAATTGCAACTGGAAATTTGACTTTGCAAGTTAAGTATTATGTTTCGGCAAACTAAGTTTGCTGAAATGAATGTTTTCTAGCTCTGTTTTTTTAAACATTCATCAACATCTACTCCAGCTTTTACCTTTATTTTAGTAACATGAATTCTGACCTCCAAATTTTCTTTCCTGGCATGCTTGCTTTCTCTGCGTGTTTAATATGCATTCCATGTTAAATAAATCTTGTCATTCCAACTCAGGATTTTCTTTTCAAATAAGTTGAATTATCTTCCTAGTTCAAAATCCCCCAGGCTACCTAATTTATCTATAGAATGAACTTTATGTGAAACATGTAATATTCTTCTTTTTGTGTAGCAACAGCATAAGAACTTACTGTCCCAACACAACCAGCTTGTAGTGACATTGGAAGACCACAAGAGTGCACTAGCTGCTGCACAGGTCAGAAAGGAAAGCAGCTTCTACTAGCTCTAATCTTCCTGTAACTTGTTTCTCCTAGTCCAGCTGACTGTAATGTTATTTACGCATGTAGCCTTTCGCATGGGGAATCTGCAGTTACGCCATGCTGCACACTGCAGGGAAATGCATGAGTTAAAGGGTCGCTCTTAAGAAGCGGCAACAAATCACAGGGCTGTCAGAAAATAAAAAACTGTATTAGAGGCCCAAGAGTGCATGTATTACTGATAAGAGTATCTCTGCTTCCATGAGAGCTGTCGTATACCTTTCTTTCTCTGTCTTCTCTGATAGAACTTATATTAGTTTAACATCCCACATTCTGACATTCACATGTATCACTTATAAGGACCTGGGTGCTGGTATACTATAAAGTCTCTTTCTGTGTGTGACTGGAAGGTTTATAAGGCTATATGCATCAGTGCAACAGAGGTGGAGTATATACGGAGGAACGTAAATTCCAGGTGGAACTCAAATTAGTTAAAAAGAAGCAGCAACATTACCTTTCTTAAATGTCATTTTCAAATTAACTATCCGTGAAGCACAAATTTTGCTAAACTATTGCAAATTCAGTCAGCTGTGCCAGTACAGGCTGTGTAAGCCACAGGGAATCTGAAAGCAGGAGTAATGTTGGAACAGAGGAAGACTACTGGTGAAAGATGAGAGGGAAAGGCAGTGGGGCAGTGTGAAGTTATTTTTATTCCTGACTAATTTTCTTAATTTAAGTATTTTCATGGTCCACAAAATCATTAGCAGCATTAAAAGCATTGGATCTTTTTTCCCCCTAGTTACACTTGTTGTGCATGTCAGTGTGTGTAGATATTAAAAAAATAAGGAAAGACCAGGAAAGTCCCTTCTAGACTAAATATATGAAGAATCTTTGTTTCTAGTACTAAAATATGCTGGCAGCTAATTTTAAGCTCTTCTCCCACTGGCCACATTAGCTACTTGGTATGTGTTTGCTGACATCTGAAATTCCACAAGGGCTTTTGCAGGGACTGATTTTAAGGTTCACCAAATCCAAAGGGAAGCTCCATATACTTCTGGCTTGATGCAGTTCTTTAACCAGAAAACCTGTGTCGCACAAAGACTTTCTATCTGCAGTCACAACGTGGCGATTATCATAAGGAGAACCTTTCCTTCAACAGAAGGGTCTTGCACATTCTTTCAGAACAGAAGGTATTTAGCATAGTTCTGTAGTTTCTCCTGCAAACCAGCTACAGAAAGCTCCCAAGGGATTATTGCTTAGAAACATAGTATGATAAATGATCCTTCTAAGTGTATTCCAGACATTAAATATTAGTAGTCAATACTGCACTAATGAATTTGTGACCTAAATCTTTAAGGCATTGTAATCTCTGTGGTTTTCCATAGCTCAAACAATCAGATAGATTCATGATGTATTTTTATAAACCGTGTCTTTCTGTCAGTATTGATACCTTTTAAGCTATGGCCTTGAATCACAATGTTCAGCTTAGAGACTTGTGAAGCAGAACAGAGTACTTGAATTCTGATCTGGACGTGCACTGTTTAAATTATATTTATATTAGTCTCTCTGCATGGTCAGTGAGCGGGGGGAAAAAAGAATCTGAGACCTGCCTGTTAGTCTTATGTTAAGTAAATACTATTTTTTTTCCTCTAAAATTTGTTATTGGACTCTCTAGCAGTTAATCAGGAAGCATCCCTCTGGAATGACAAGAATAATTGCTGTGCATTCTGCTTTGCTTTTAGGCCCATCTGTTTTAATGGATGCCATAGTCTTTTGAAGACGCTTCGAGGTGCGTCTAGCTTTGGAGCTGTTATGCATTGCATCATGTCAATCTGTAGCACTGTGGATATTGTTTTGTATGAGTATCATGCATTGTCCATCAATGCATTGTGCCTGTCTGCTGTACTATTGATTGCTATGATACCACATAACACACAAAACGACACAGTCACTGAGGGTGAACTGTAGCCTGTTTTTAACCTAAATTTTAAAAAGAATTATCAAATGCATATCTGACTTCGAAATGGGTGGTAAACACACCCACACCTCCACTGGAGCAACAGAGACATCCTCTCATGGGGCACCACCTTTTGCATATGTGGCTGGTCAGCTTTTATAAATCCGGTCCGTCTCAAAAATTTTAGTTTGAGATAATCTTGTACATCTTCTGTATAGACAGGGAGTGGTGTGCCAACCAGTCTGGATTTTCATACTGGACTTTAAAGCTTTTTGGAAGTATCCTGATCTTGTACAAAGTTAAACAGCAAATCAAGTTATACCATTTTACTGTTGCATTTCAGGAAGCCTTTAGAAATTTACATTTTTTCTATTTTTCTTTTTCCTTCTTTTTTTCCTTTGCTCTTCATCAATGGTGTACTATGAATTTTCTTTGCCTCAGTTCTGTATGTTGGCTGTTGTCTTCTGTAACACCTGTCTAAATGTTGAGGATTTGTCATTTTCATGATGTGTATATGTACTTTAAAGCTACTGTTTCTGAAAGAACTGCATTTCTTTCTACCAGTAAAGGAGAAGTTGTGGTGCTGTCGATTTCCCTCGCTTTTGTCTGCCAAGAAAACTGCTTCATCCCCCTTTGACAATTCTCCTGCTTGGCATGAATAAAACAAATCTCTGTCCCACACAGATTTTTTTTTTTAATATACTTTGTATGCATGTGCACTTTGGCTGAAAAGATTGTGATGAATCAATGCTATCTAGTGTGTGGAAACAACCAATTTTAAAAAGCTCCTGTCCCTCCTCCTCCCTGGTATTTGCCCTGATGTGAATATTGAGTCTTTCTACTGTATGTCTTGCCAGCAAGTTCACACTGAGGTGACTATATTTTATTAGGAAATTGTTTTGAACACACTGTAATTAGTGTGCTGACTTTAGTCCCAGGTGGAGGAATACAAACAGCTGAAGGACACACTCAACAAAATGCCAAGTTTCCGACAGCCTGAGAAGGCAGAACAACCAAACCAGCAACCAGAGGTGCGAGCACAGTCTCCCCCCAGTGACCTCCCGATACACCAAGATGCTGTGGCTGAAGAGCATAAGGAGGTATAAAGTACTGGTGGGCTACAGACGCTGTAGGAAATGGTTTTCATTCAGCAAGACGCTACCTGTGTGCTTAACTCCCATCAGAAGCATATGGTTAATTCTACATATTTGTCAGTTCTTGAGTAAAGTAGTAAGGAACAGTTTGATCTTACTAAGTAGTAGGAAAATATATTCCTGATGATCTTTTCTCACATGACTGTAAATGCACTGAAAACTGGTTTATGTAAGCTGTTTTAAGAAGTTGCTAAAAATCTTATTTTTTGTATAATAAGCAGTCATCTAAAATTTTAGATGGCTCGTGTTACAGAAAAGCTTTAACAAGTTCTGAAGAAATTGTCTTTTCATGTGTTTCAGTGGCACACTTAAAGTCAGTATATTTAAAATTGGCATACTATCCAAGGTTCAAAAAGAAAAAAAGCAGAGTTGTGGGTAAAGTCTAGAAGTTACAAAATGTGGTTTTGTTTTACAAGAGTTCTTGGCCAGCAGAACCTACAGTAAATAAAAATACAAAGCTTCCTTTGTAGATACAGAATAGTAAGAGTATTCTGTTCGACTTCAGATAAAACAAGACTTAACCTACTTTATGATGTACTTGTACAATACCTTGTGTAGCTGTGCGAAGCCGAGAACTGGGTTTTGATACCATTTGGGCAAAGGGGTGGCTTGTTCCAAAGCAGGCATTTGGCTCTTCTGACAACAGCTTCGCTACCGCAGGATGGAATAAAGGCATCCATTTCTGGTTCTTGGCTCACTTGAAAATAAGAAATCCATAATAACTTGTGCACACATAATGTTGTGTATGTTTTGCAGAATGAGAAGCCAAAAGAAAGAGAAGAGATAAATACACAGAAAAAAGAAGATGGAGCTGAGCTGTTTCATCTGCAGAGAAGAGCTAACGAGGGCCAGCATGCTAAAGATCTCAATATTCAGGAGCAACAAGAAGCTGGAGCAGATGATGAGCCACATGTTGATGCAGTTGAAGAGGAACGCAAAAAAGAACTTGAAGAGGAAGAAATGGAGCAGGCAGGTCAGCCTGAGCACTTAGAGGAAGAACAGGATCAAGTACCAGAAGAGCATGAGTGGAAAAAGCAGGAACAAAAAGAAGAAGAAACCAACATGTTGGGCGATAATCTTCAGTCAGAGGTATGGAGCTCTTTTCTACTGATTGATTAGATTTGCCCTTTAAATGGAGGCATCTCTTATCATTGCTGGCCCTGTACTGACCTGACCTGTTTCTAGGTAAAATTGGTGTCATAATTCCAGAAAGTTTGGGATTTGGAGCACTCACTAGTTTTCAGATAAAATTGTCATGTATATAGAAAATTTGGGATTTAAAGCACTTGGATGCATAGGATTCAGGCTCACCTTCAGCACACTCATACTGTAGTGGTTGCCAGATACAGCTTAATGAACATTAATTCTGCTGCTAAAAAGCAACAGATGGAAAAAAAAGAGCAGTCAGGTTGAACCCCATCTCCTACTTCAAATTTGAGGCCTGTGGTAGCTGATGGGGAGATAGCTGATCAGAATGAGACTTGTCAGCACTTTGATGGAGAGCTGCCCTGCCTTACTAATTTGATGCATCTTAGCAAATTGCAGTGTGTTTCCTTGTCAGGTATATCTACCTTCTGTAAGCACACTTCCATTTAAATGTTCACTGTCATTTGACAGGAAATTTTAACTGTAAAATGAACACGACTAAAATAGCCAGGGGAAATCAGTGCGCAGCAGTGGCAAGTCTTGCTAAATGCAGCTCTAAATAAAACCAGCAAATCCTGGATTTACATTCTAGATCGGATCTCCAGTGGAAAATACATTTTACTGATCTCACCTTAAGCTTTGTAAGCACTTACTCTCCTAGCAGATTAATTTTGTAACTCCAGCGTGATGAGAAGCCATTGTTGGAGAGGTGTGGTGGATTAGAACAGCAGCAATAGGTTAAGCTGTGAAACTGGAGTTAAAGTCCCTACTGACTGTAAAAAATGTGTAGTGTCTTACTTAAGGCTCAGAGCAACCCCTACTGAAATTACCAGTTAAATCAATGGAAGCAAATGGCTGACAATTAAGACAGCAAATAAAACCTTTATTTTACTGGGAATATGTTAGGGGGGTATGTTATTAATTGATATATAAGAAAAGCACAGCTTCCCCCAGCCCATTATGTCCTCTTCATTCCCGATGTCTGCCACAAACACCCTAACACTTCCAGTCTCTGTTCAAAAAAATTATTAAACTTTAAACAGACACAAGAAAACTTAAAATAAATTTGCTGTAATTCTGCCTATTGCATGTAGCATGTGAATAATTTTCCCTCTTGTCACCAAGTTTCTGCATGTTTGTTTCTGATCATGGAAATTATGATTAATCTATGACTAACCCATTTCTTTGACAGATAACATCAACAAAAGCTATAACAAAAAGACACAAGCCAGCTTATGAACAGCAACTAGAGCAGCAACATCTTGCAGCCCAAAGAGCAGAGGAAGCCGATCAACTACGAGAACATCAGGAATCACTACACCAGCAAAGGCTGCGAGGACAGCTATTACGGCAGCAACAGCTTCGAGAAAAAGAGCTTCAGCTGCAGAAACAGGCAGAAGAAGGAGAAAAACTCTATAAAAACCGCCTAAGGTTAAATTCTTTTGCATGCGTTTGTCATGGTCTGTGCTTTAGGTTTTATGGCTTCTGCCATACCAACTTTGAAAAGAGGCTGGTTTGATGCTATAAACCTGGCCTGCCCAGAAACTACAGTGTGCCTCATCTCGTTCTGTCCAAGGATAAATCTAATCACTACTTTAAGGGGACGGTTTCCCTTTTTTTTCCTTTTTTTTTTTCTTTTTCTTTCCTTTTCCTTTTACTATGGAAGCCTCTAAAGTCTGGAGTAATGAGAGAACATTGCCATGCACATCCTTGGGGGAGGTTAGGGGTTTCTGGCAGACAATCCCCTTGGTCTTAAAGTTTGTTTTAAATTAGTAATTATTTTCTACTAAGCAGCAGTTCAGATCTTGTAGTACTGAGGAGCTTAAGTATCAGATATGCATTAAGATACCTAAGCTGAAGTTCTTCTTAAATGTGAGATGCTGTTTTTAAGTAGTTCCATGCGGACTTTCTGGACAAGGGTGACTAGTATTATTTGCATTTAGAGACAAAAGCATGATTTCAGGAGAAATCAATACCCTGTTAGTGTCATAAAGTTATTGTGAATGCAGTTATATTCATGATACTGTAGCTTCTACATGCTTTTCACCCTTCCTGTCATATTTCCCTATGCTTCTGCTTAGTTTAAAATTGTTTGTGCCAATTTTTTGGTTTTGGAATCTTAAGCCCATTAAATTTTCTTTGCTGAAACATTAATTATTAACTTGATCCATGTTCTACAAGGATTTTAGTATGAGAAAGCCTTTCATAAACTGATAGTCAAAATATTCAGTCCTGCAAGAACAACCACACAAGTAAACCCCTTTCAAGATGAAAACTAAAACTGCTTATTCAACAAAAAGAACTGATCTGTGTTATCTGTCTTTAAAACCCTTTGTCTGAGCAGTTCTTTGCTTCCAGTTCATTGTATTTGTGCACAGAAGTTCGTATTATAGAACAAAGACTTCGTCCTACAAAGTATATTGTCTTTCAGGAAAGGTGATGTGAAAAAATACCAGGTATTCCACTAAACTGGAACCCATTCTGACAGGAGCTGGGGGAGGCAGAGATGCAGTAGGATGGTTTGTTTATTAAAACAAAACGATGCTTTTTGAAACTGAAATAATGTATTTGCATTTAATTTTCTCAGCCAACAGGCTCATTATGATAACATGGACCATGATATTGTACAAGGGGAAGAAGAGCAAGGTATTCAGGAAGAGGAAGGAGGTAAGATAGAATTTATGTTCCTACCACATTCACAGGTTTCCTGTGTACTACTGCCTTTCATGGGAGATTTTAATATTCATTTCATATCCAGTTTGGATTCAAGTGAAATATAAACTTGCAATTTAAAACCAGAAGCTCATATAACACTGGCTGAAGTGACTGACTGAAATGCAGGTATTACTGAAGATCATATCCACTTTCCTGAAAGGAAAAGTGTCTTTTCAATTGAGCTACTAGGATAGGGTTTTGTGGATCTCGGTTACATTCCTGACTCTGCCTATACTATGATTTTGTTTGGTCTCTTCAAATTTTATAATCTTTCAGTGTTGGTTTTCTACTAGCAGTAAAACAATTCTGTTAGCATTATCTGTTTAGGTAAGCTCTTTAGGGAAAGACTGACTACTACTAAGAGCACGTGTGGAAGCTAGTATATAGGAGACTATTTCTTAAAAGGGCTAACTAGAAGCTGCTGTAATACAATAATAATATCAAAAATTTGTCAGCTTATGAACGTGACAACCAGCGCCAGGATGAAGGTGAAGATGATCAAAATAATGCAAATGAACAGCAAGAACCAGAACATCAAGTAGAAAATCATCAAGCTGATGAATCGGTGAGTATGAATTAAGATGCTATGGATTGCAGTCATTACTGAAGTGAAAACCCAGAAGTCTCATCTAACATAATTGCACATTAGAGAAATAAGATGAACCAGAGGTCTGCTAGGAAGACAGGTTTGACAGTTTCAAACTACAATTAAGATCTATTTAAAGTTGCCCTTACTGATTTGTGAAGAAATAAAAAAAACGTTTTCCTGTTGGAAGCAAGTTGCTTTTCTACATTCCCTTGATCTGTGCTTTAGATGGAATAAAAGACTTGGACTTAGGTGGAACTTGAAGAGGAAAATGTGGATTCAGAAATTAACTCATTGGTGGTCAGTCAAAAAGAGTGGTGATGCTGTTTTACATGCTATCTTTAGTTAAGAGGGTAAGAGCCAACTCAATAGCTACTGAAACCAGCTGGAGTCAGTACAGAAGAAGAGTGAGATCTTGAAAGGGGACATGCCTCAGCACTGAACACTGCTGCAGTATCAATTGCCCAGACATCTGGATGCAGGAGATCCAGTCCTGTGCTTTCCCCCATGATGAAAAGTGAGTGGTGTTTTCTTTTGTTTTATTATAAATGTAGACAAGGTCAGTATTGCGGGGGCAGACTGGTACTGAGAGATCACATCAGCTCTTTTGAGCTATGAGCATTTAAACTCTTGTCTTTTTTCTCCTGGTCTTATCAGGCATTGTCAGTTGTCACATAGTCAGTAAAGAAAAGGAGTTCAACAGCCTGTGTGAAATAAGTCGTCAGATTCAGTCTGATTTCTAGCAGACATATGCATACTGCAGTTCTGTCTGTGTTTGGTGCTGAAGTACTTTTTCTTTCAGAAACTAACACTTCTGTGTTGGCTCTGGTTTGATCAAGTGACCCCTGATGCCTATAGAGAGATTTCAGCTGGTTTCAGTGGGTATAGAGTTGGCTCTAATATAGCTCATGGTAGGGCTGCTTTCAAATGAAATGAAATTTGACTGTGAGATAAAAATACATATTTAACATTCACTTCTGAAAATTACAGAAGGCAGCCATAGAAGATGTGAATCCTGCTGATGACCCCAACAATCAGGGAGAAGATGAATTTGAGGAAGCTGAGCAGGAGAGAGAAGAAAATCCACCAGATGAAAATGAAAAGCACAAGCAAGACAGTCAGAAACAAGGACATCCAGGAATGGAAGAGCACCTAGTGGTCAGTAAAGGGAAAGGAAGCATCTGTCGGTTCTCTTTAAGGCCAGCGTGGCATGGCTTGGTGCGAGAACACTGAACTGTGATGTTCAGTGATGATCTCTTTTAAGCCATATATGACATGTGCAGGAATTACTCCTGGTGATACACGGGTGTGTCTTTCATCCTGGCTCCCATCAGTGAGGTTCTGTAGTCTCATCGTTAATGGCCCCTGTATTTACCTTCACTCAAGTGCCTGCAAGAACAATCTTCAGGTTCATACAATCTTCATGTCGTTATACAAATTCCTTCTGTGTCACTTCCATGCCATCAACACTCAATCAGCTGTAAGCAGGGGCATCACTTTCCTTCAATGACCATTCCAGTGAACGCTGCACATTTCAACTCTTTTTAAACTGTAAACTCCTCTAGGCAGAGATAATCTGTATTTTTATGGTGTTGGTCTTTAATGGTGTGAGTATTTCACTGTCTTCCTGCTTAGTAAGGAAAGTCTTGCTTTATTCTGTGAAGTGATTTCTATTATAATCATTCTGCTGTCTGCTTTTTAATTTAGGGTGGTTCTAAGTCACGTAGCCAGGATATCATTAATGGTAATAAACGCACTGTAACTTCTTATGGTATTATTGTTACTTTAGCTTTACATAAAGTTGTAGTTTAGAACAAGAAGCTTTAACCTTCAGTCTTCTAAAGTTAATAAGCATGCACATAGAGCTAAATTTTTATATGATCTTTCTGCAGATGGCAGGAAATCCTGACCAGCAGGAAGATAATGTGGATGAACAATACCAGGAAGAAGGAGAGGAGGAGGTAAGAAAACAGACATAAGGCATATGTGGACTCAGGTAACGTAGCACATCTCCATTAACGTTCAACATTGATAGCTTTTATAACTGCAAAATGAACCCAAATCACTTTGACTTTATGAACCCCAGCAAGTCTTTGCCATTACTCTGCTCCCCACTTCTGGACACATTTAGCATTACTCATGCTTATATGCTCCCATCCATTAGTCTTATATACAACACAGTATTAATTGTGCAATAATTGAAAAGATGAAGCCATTCAGAACACAAGGAAAAATTCCTGAAAACCTCAAGCCCTCTGAAGGTCACCAACAACCTCATTAACATTGCTTCTCTAATGAGACACTGCTGTTCTGGGCAAACTGTTTCCTTCACCAGTTACTTACTCGTCAGCTCTGACTTTGATTTATCTGTGCTCCTCCTAAGCAATCCGAGTTATGTAAGCCCCTGCTATTCATGAAGTCAAACAGTCGGGAAGCTGTTAGCACATTGCTTTGAACTGGAGGAGAAAAGGAGGGGAGGGGACTTTTTCCTTCATATGCTGGATGGTGTGCTCATTATGCATGTGCTAGTGTATGCTGCCCTGCGGTTCTTCAGTACATACCTAATCAATTGCTATTTTCTACTTCATACATAATGATTTGCAAAAAGCAATAGCATTGGCTACTCATTACTCCCTTATGGGGAACACTTTGTCTAGATTAGCTGGTACGCACTTAGAATTCAACAGTTACTTAAATCAAACCAGGTCATTAGGAACTGGGAATAGCTGGCCTGTGGCAATTACTCTTTGGCTTACAGGAAGTAATTTAATGCATGTTTCATAAAGGACTCTGACCAGTGTGCTTACTGGAAATATTAAAGAGAGAGGACTGAATGAGCAATCAAGAAAGAGTTAAGATGCTGTGATCGGGAATAGTTTCTTTAGTAGTTTATCTAAAATGTTTTCCATTGCCGTTGTTCAGATCTTTCCCATGTATCCCGCAAAGCAATCCAGGTTTGGTGGTTGCCCTTCTGCTGGCAGCAATGCCGAACCCCAAAGAACTTGTTCGCAAGCAGCTTTGCCTCCTGTTGGAAGCAACTTCTAAATATACTCTCCAGCTACTGATATTGTTGAGAAGGCTGTTGTTGTTCAGAACGTGATAGCAGCGGCTGGAGGGAGGGAGCCCTGTGGAAAGCAACAGGCTCATCCTTGCTCTTTGGGGCAGCACCCAGCCAGGTGAAACAGCTTTTTTTCAATGGGGAGAGCTGTACAGCCTTATAGAAGCATCTTACCCAGCTTGCAGGACACTGAAGCAGATGTGAATAACAGCATTCTCCAAAAGAAAATCAAGTTGACTTTGAAAAGTACGTCTCTTTCAAATTTGCACCTAAACATAAAGTGACATGGAAGTGAGGAAAATGAAAGAAATGATAGTGAGAGCTGAACATCTGGAAAACAGATTCAGTATGGCCTGCTCTCCCTTCAAGGGTAAAGTTGGAATAGATTATTCCTTGCTCCCACTCTCCCCTTGCTCTTTTGTGGTTTTCCAGGAGCAGTTGGCAGAGGCATCACTCTCAACTGCTGGGAAAACATGGACAAAGTTACCATTAAATATCTACATCACATGTCAGAACTGACATAGTTCTGTGAGTCCACAGCAGGGTGGAAGTGTCAGTAATGACTCTTCGCTTTGTCATAACAGTCTCACTGTGAAGGACAAGGAGAAGATAATATATATGTAAAGATAAAACATGGAATGGAAATCTAAACGTGTTAGCTGATGAGAAGGTCTGTGAAAACTGTAGTTAAAAGTGAAATATGCTCTCAGAGGAAGCGAGTTTCCTGACTTGAGTGGTTGGGGTTTTTTTCCTCCTTTAACCTCTCCATGCCTTCTCCTCCCTTTCCTTTGAATCTTCATTCTGTAAAAGTGTCACTGTGAAAATGTGTATGTTTATGCCACAGGCTACTTTTTTAAAGGAAATTAAAATATACAGAACATCTCTGTGCTTTGTAGATCCAGGAAGATTTGACTGAAGAGAAGAAACAAGAACTGGAACGCAATGCTGAAGAGCCATATGGTGAAAATGATGAAAATGTAAGTGCTGTGTAAACCCACAAATGCAGTGACACAATTAAACACTTAACATAGCTGTGATGATGTCACAGTGACATTACATAGTAATTGTAGCTTGCTTTAGCTCACAGACCTTAAAATTTCATGCTGTCCCAACCTCCTCTTGCTCATCCTTCCAACTCCTACATCCATTCTTGCTGCTGAACACCTTTGGAAATCTTTTCCTGTTTCTGTCCATCAGCTCTAACAACTCCAGCTGACAGTCATTTCTCCTTAACTTCATCTCATTGCCCCAAAATAAACTATAAGGAAACTGGCAGTTGCACTGAACCTGGTTTTATTTTTTTTTCTAATCAGGCAGATGAAAAGAATAACAGAGGGGCAGACCAAGAGCAAGAAATGCAAGAAGAGAACAACCAGAAAGTTCATGAAGAAAATTATGAGGAGGAAGAAGAAGAGGAAGAAGGCAGAGCTGTTGCAGCAAAAACTCGTAGACGAGGGGAGATGTAGTCCCCTTCATTTTTTTTTGCAGCACACAAATTCCTATTTTGTTTTGTTTGGTGTTTTTTTTTTTTTTAAAAAAAGCAACTTTTTAAGGATATTTAATTTCCAGAAAAAACTTGTGTTTTACACTTTTTACTTTTCTATAGATGCTCATACATTTATATGAATACAGTATATTTTGATACTCTAGATTAGGATTTCTTTTCTATTAAAGCTGTACATAAACAGACATCACCTAGGTTTAATTTTTTGTAATTCTGGGCATGTTCAACATCTGAGGGGAATAATATCTAGTGCCTAAACCCAGTCACCATTAGTCACCTCAACTGCCAGTGTCTTCCTTGACACAACGTTGATGACTAACGGCTAGCTGGCCACACTCCCCGGCCAAGGCAGGACGGGCCGTGCTCATAGAGGCCCAAGGGTAGTTTCATTTGTTATAATCTCATGAGGTTCTTCAAATCCCTGAAGACAAGCACATGCCTAGCTCTTTGCAGGACCAGGCCTTTTATAGGTGCAGAGTAGTTATAAAATATGCAAGTGTTGCAAGCCTTCAAAACACAGGCAGGTTAACAGCTGTTAATTTTGGCAGCTGTTTATATACAGTTAAATTATGCATTTATTTTAATGAGCATACCCAGGTACTTCAATTACATGCACGACATAGCAGATAATGCAGATGGTGGTGTGCTGAGATGGGATGCGAGCTGGAAACCCATTTAGACTTGAAGATCCATTACGCCAAATCAAAACACTACAGCTGTCACATGAATAAAGATTTACAGAAGGAACAACTTTGTTGTCCTAGTTAATATATAAAATATTTGACCAGAGAAATATAATTCCATTGCCTCACTGATGTGCTTTCTGGAAACAGCAGGGAGGGTTAAGTCACGTAAACTGAGTTGATGTGATCAGTGCAAGCCTTTACCTTCTTTTACTTATTTATTGTTGAGCCTATGCTGGAAGGGTTTTTGTGTCCCCTAGTGTGAAAATCTAGAGACAAATCCTACAAAGTGGTGTGTTTTTGGTTTTTTTTTTGAACAGCAAACATCTCTAGCACTGCATGCCGAAATGTAAGGGTCAGGGGGGAACAACACTAAAACGGTGCCTTGGTAGGCGACTATGACCATAATCACAGTGCATGAATATATACAGTATTTGTATTGGTACAGACCCGAGTTATTTAATGTAAGTTAAAAGGAGAATGGGAATCTGGATTTCCTAGGCTATGCCTCATTGCTGGAAACGAGGCACACATTAGCTCCCCGCAAAAGTGTGTTAATATATAAAAGGAGGAGAGAGTTTGGGATTTTCCCCCCTTTTTTTTTTTTTAATAATGATACTTAGCAATGTTTTTAGTTTAACTTTTTATATGAATGTAATTTAATTAATTTTTCTACTAACTCAATTATGTTTTATAGTTGGTTTCCATTCTTTGCAATTTTTCTAAATGTCCCAGACATAGTGCTTATGTTTCATAGGAATATTTTTGTCAGCAAGTATTTTGGGTTTTCTAGTTACCATAAATCAGACTTACCTTATGTATAAAAAAAGTTTACATGATACTGTAAAATGTATTATATGTACATAATCTTCAGAATACAGTTATTTTGGTAAATTGGCCTGTATTTTTAATGTCACAGTTCCAGTATTTAATTATTTGAGGCATAATAAAACTTGACTGCAGTCAATAAACTAGATTATAGTGACTGACCTTTTGCAAGTGTGATGTGTGATGGTTTGTTGTAGTTTTCCTGACAATGTGTTCATACTCAGCAGAGCAGAGACTGATGGAGAAAGGGAGGGAGGGAGGAGCTGCGAGGGCATTTTCAGGGAAGTGAAGCAGGGTCAACATTAGCAAGAGCTGCGACTGAGATCCTCATCCAGATGGAGCAATAAGGCATCTCAGCCTTTTATATTAAACATTGGTCTGTGAGAGAGGAGGAGAGAGGAAGAGCCCCAGCCCTTTTCTGCACAAGTGTCTCTCACAAAGAGAACCTGTTGGTTTCCCTTCTGCCCACCTGTGGTCCAGATATTCACCTAAATGAGCTTACACACTTCAAGCATTTCTGTTAACAGGTACAACCTTGCCTGTGGAGAACAGGGACTCCCTCATGCCACACGTACAGTGCAGAAAAAGCCACTTGCAAAGTCATCTGCAGGTACAAGCAATCTACCAGCACAGCACCTTCACACAAAAACAAGCTGCTCCTTCCTCCTCTGATTGCTTGAGGGATTTGCTGGCTACAGCTGAATCAAGCAGGTGCTCGCATGTTCTGCTGGCTCCTGGACCCTGCCCTTCCCAACGCCCCCAGGCACAGCACATGTTTGTTAAGCAGCTCTGACAATATCCTTTTGTTCACTGTCAAGGCTGCGGGGCTTTGCTTGGATAACTTGTGGTTCCAGCAAGAGTCCAGAGAGACAACAAAACCCTGCCCAGAATGAGAAGCTGCAGAATAAGAGCTCCTATTGTGCCTTGTACGCACCAGTATTCACAGCAGAGGCAATATTTACTTCAGCAAGTCCACATCTAGTGTGAACAGGCCAAGAAAGCCTTAATGAGAGCCTGTGTTGTCCTTAATCAAGGGCCTATTCACTTCAGACAAGAGTTACTTGACTGAAAGTCAACTTTCTGAGTAAGACTGCAGGCTTGGCTTACAACAGCAGTGTGGCATCTCCAGCCACCACTCCAGCAATGACGGGTGCTGCTTTCCCACGACTCCCCAGCCAACGTCTCTCCCTGCCAGTGTCTCGGAGTTTGGGTTGGCATGGCTCAAAAAGTGATTCCTTGGTTCTTCCAAAAGTTTTTGCAAAGGCTAAGGGCAAACCATGCAAGACTGCACAAGCGCCTGCTCTGTAGCTGCTTGCTCTAAAATCATAGAATCACAGATGGTTTCGTTTGGAAGGGACCTTAAAGACCATCGTGTTCCAACCCCCTGCCATGGGCAGGGACACCTTCCACAAGCCCAGGTTGCTCAAAGCCTCATCCAGCCTGGCCTCAGAAATTATCCAAATGCTTCACCTGGCACACAGCGCTTAGTGCCAGACTCTGTTGGTCCCCTTTGGTGGATGAGCTGGTAGGGGGCAGGTAGACCCCCATGGCTGGTCCTCATTGCCATAGGCCATCTTCTGGGAGACAGGGAATGCGGAATGTTTTGATAAATCAAGAAATTAATGTTTATGTGACCTAAAAACAAACTGGAGATGGCCACAGCTCCAGCCTGGCAGGCATACAGAACAAACGGAGCAGGGAAATGCTCTGTCTCAGTTTTACAGCTCACAAAGCATGACCTCCCCAGCACGATGCCGTGGCAGAGAGGACTAATGCGAGTCCCACACCAGTGGGGTGAAAGTCTGAATCCAAAGGGAAATGTTACATCACTTCTGGATTTGGCAGCAGCGAGACAGCTGTTGGCATGCTGTGCCAGGGCTGGCATCCGCTCAAAGTGCTGGAGACTGCAGGGAACAGGGTGAAAGCGATGGGAAAACTCTCCTTACAGACAGCTTGTGCGACAACCAGCTCAGGAAAGAAACATTGGAGTGACTTGACTGTGGGCTTGGAGAGCCCCCAGGGACAGCCAACAGGCGAGACAGGAGTCCTCAGTACCCCCAGGGAAAAACAAAATCCTGCAATAAAATTCAGGGCAGAAATACAGTGTACATACTGAGTAATGGGGTTAATTAGTCATTGCAGCAATTATTTTAAAGGTTCTGACTAATTCTTGATCACTAGACATCTTTTAAAGACTTTCTAGTTCAGCCCCAGCTTGGGCATCACGTGGGAAGTTCTACTGCCTACGATAAATGGAAAGGTCAGTCGAGAGGATCATAATGGCATGCTTGAGGTACAAAATACATGAAACAATAACACTCAGTGGAAAAAATAAAACCCAGTGGAATTCATTCTGTAAGTCAGGAAAGACTCCAACGGATCAGATACAATATGATGGCTCCACAACTCACCCCAATGAAATGACTGCTCCTTGCCACATCGCCTTTAACACCCCCAGGCACATCAGGGGATGTGAAATCACCTGCAGGCTGAAAGTACCACGGGCCATTGGAGACCATCTCAGCCCCAGCGTGCCATCGGCATGCTTTGCGTCCAGGTTTGGTCCAAATCTGTTAAATGTTAGCGTGCCCACTTAAGCCTTGATCTAACCTGAGCTGAGAAGTGAGTTAGAAGCTCTGCTTTGCAGCAAACACTAGAAAAATGGCTGCGATTAGGAACGAAGCACACAGATACACTTGTCATTGAAAGACAAACTAGTTTCTGACAAGTTTTATCCCCTTTTGCCGCAGGTTTCCATGACAGAGGAGTTGCAGAGCACTCATTGCTAACAACGACCTTCACTGGGCTTTGCAAGTCTGAGCACGTAAAGTGTGTTTACTGTGCGCACACAACTTCTTACTCTGCTAGATGCAGGGAACAAATTTATGTTCTTACGGCCAAAATATTTGCAGGGTGGATAGAATGAGAAACCCAGAGCTGCGTACCAGAGCAAGATAAAATGTTGCTTTCAGTACACCTGCCCCATCGTCAGCCTCAAACAGCTCTCCCTTCCAGAGCTCTTGCTGTAACAGTTCTTGCTGGTTCAAATGCTAAATCATTCATTATTTTATCATCATCATTTCTAAAGGGAATAAAAAAAACCCAAATAACTGTGCCATATCTACTAAGAAAATATTTTTACTTTTTTTTACTAGAAATTCAGTGTATTGAAGCGGATTATCAGCTCTGTTCTAGTCGGGGATTCAGCTGACGAGATTAGCAGCACCTTTATTTGTTCCTACCTGCTGAAATACACAACAGAAAATTCACACTCGTGATATCAATAACTGTGATTCCTTGAAACACAATCCCTGCACTGTAATAAGTATTTTCTTCTCAAAGCTTCTTTTACCTGCAGATCTCAAACCATTCTAAACAAGTGCTAAACCCTGTCTCGGAGAGAGGCGCAGAGACAAGGCAGTGCAAATGATCTGGAAAAGGTTTTCCAGAGAAAACCTGGGAACAGAGACCAGCTTGGGGCTGAGTTGAGCCCCAGAGTCCTTATGTACCTTCTGATCACCATCAGCAATATTATTCTGTACCTTCCACATCTTCAACCACACATCAGAATGGTTTTATCAGCTAAAAAAAAAAAAAAAATTGCAACAGACTTCTGACCTGGTGCTGATGTCTCACTATTTTTTTCTTACAGACCTTGCTGGGATGAGCTCCTGGCTTTCCTTTGCATCACCTCTGATGCCAGCTAGGGCCTGCATGTTTCCTTAGCTCCATATCTACATTTCAACTGCACGAATTAATGCTCCACCAAAATTTCAGAGGTCGCAAAACTGTCAGGACATTTTTTCATTGTAAACACTACGTGTGTTGTCCGTGTACGTGACCACAGCATCACAAAATGCCTTGAAAACATGTCTGGTGTCACTGAAGCCCCAGGAGCAGCCCCTCCAGTGAACGTCCACCACAGCTTTTCTGGCCGGTTAGCTCTGTTATTTCCATAAAGTTGCCTTTAGCAATCAATCGACACGATTCTCGGCATTTTCACAGCCCTACAGCCTTCCCCAGGATGCCATAAGCAGCTCTGCTGCTCCAGGTTGGATAGACAGACCCTTCCCAATCAGCCATCCCACATCCAAATGATGCTTTGCTGGTGTACCTGTGCCGACTCCTCCATCTCTAGGTGCCATCAACATATTCACAACAGCTGGGAAATGCAGTCCTTTCACCACCGTGCTTCTTTCATTTCCTAGAATAAACCATCGCTGCCCACAGAATGATTCAGCCAGTTCCATTCCTGCTGCCCATCACCCTGCCACAGTTGGTGCTCAATTGAACTGAAGCAACTTTGATTTCTACAAACATGAGTCACAGACCCTGGTAAAAAGCTTTTGAGATAAAAAGAAAAGATCTGGATTGACTACAGCAGGAAATGGCTCAGCCCTTAGCACTTACCTGAGATTTCTCCCCTGCAACCTAAACTCTGGGTTCATTTGTTTCTCTGCTTGAAAATGAGCCTCCAGATCAGCCATCAGTCACCCTGAGCAACGAGCACACTCATTTTTGCAGTTCTGTGCACAACAACACGCTCAATCATCATGCCCTGTACAAAGCATGGGCAGTCCGCATCCCTCTTCAGTCACTGAGCCCTTGCGATTCCCTGGTCGCGTTTTATAAGAACATGCTGTAACAGTGCTTTTGAGGAAGGATGCTCTTCTGCTCCAGGCTGCAGGGAGAAATCAACATCTCCCACGTCTGACACTAGAGAAAAACCAAAACGTTGACTCCATGATCAGAGGTACACAACAAGCTGCTCTGTGATTTCTTCATGTTTCTCTGTCCTTTTCCAAGAGGGAGAAGGCAACTGCAAGGATGCCCTTGCAAAAAACCGCTTCTGCGTAAAGAAAAATTTCACGGTTAAGGATCAGGGCTGAGCTCTCGGCATGCCCAGGTCTGAGCCTCGCTGTCAAGCCACAAGCACTGTAACAAAATAGTTACCGTTTCCTAAATGTTTGTAGGGACTCCCCAAGTCTTCAGCATTATGCAGGAGGCTCACACAATTCATCACACCTTCCTCACGCAGAGGATGGGGCTCCGCAGCTGCCCCCGGCTCAACAACTTTTCAATGAATCATGGAATGGTTTGGGTTGGAAAGGACCTTCAAGATCATCTAGTTCCCACCCCCTGCCGTGGGCAGGGACACCTCCCACTAGCCCAGGTTGCTCAAAGCCTCATCCAGCCTGGCCCTGAACACTTCCAGGGAGGTGTTCCATTTTCTCAAATGAATAAAAATTATTACCATATAAGCCACTGCCACAAAGGCAGGATTAGTGGATCTCAGGCATCAGAGTCAAACAAGTTGGAAGGTCTTTATCTACATTGGTATATCTCTAAAGGCTGCTGGTTTTTATCATGAATTTGCAGTGTGCAACAGAAGTGTCCCTCTCCTTATCAAGGACATTGGTTTACATCACAAACAAGTTTGCAGTTACTCTCCTGAAAGAGCTCATATACATATCAAATGTGACCATTTAACATTTGTCCACTAGGAGTGATTAAGACCTTAACTACAAATTGAAGTAGATAAAAAAAGTGAGCTTAAATGACAGGTTAAACTTGACATGGACTTTTATACACTTTTTATACATCAGGGGAACAGAAAAAGTCCTAGATGGCATTTTGGAAAAGGCAACATTCTTAATTAATGAACAAACGATATTGTTAGCTGATCATCAGAAAAAGAATAGCCAAAGTTGTGTAAAAGTGAGATTATGAGAAGTCCCAGCAGCTGCCAGGTGATGTTCCCAGAAGATGCTGCAGAGCCCTGCCTGTCTGCTGCTGTTTGCAGATCACTCACCCACAAAGGAACCCCCCGTTTGTCCGGCCACCCCACCCCACCAAGGGTCCAGCCCTCCCAGCAGCGCCTGGGTTTGGGCAGTTCCTTCTGGTTTCACAGGGAGATAAAGGCCTTCCACATTTTCTGTTAGCGGGCTCATATTCAATAATTTAGCTGCCAGCGAGCAAACTGCATTCATCCTCCACGAGACAGGAGATACATCTAACTGTCAGAGACAGAAAATGGTAAAGCTGTAGTAAATTTTCCCCATCCCTCACAAGGTTTGGGCCCATCTGGGTGTTGTCTCTTGCACAGTGTCGATGCAAATGGATTGATGTATCACCCCTTTTGATACAAATCATCTACAACGGTCTCAAAAAATGACAGATCGCTTCATTACTTGCCCTTACCAACAGGTAGCAAACATGCCAACAGCCACAGTAACACAATACCTAATAAGAGGATTAAGTAGAGAGGGTTTCTGTTTAATATTGTATCAGCCAGAGCAGATACCTTCCCTGCCCGTTCTCACTCCCTCCCAGGATAACATGTAAGGGAAGCTATTGACATCTGATCACTCAGTAAATCTGGGCTTGTTCTTTAACGACCCCAAGAGCTGCTTCCACACACTCACATAATCTCACCAACCATTTACCCTCGTAAATTAAAAAATGCCTGTCGGGCTTTTTCCACCCTAGAACCTGATTTAGCTCCTTTGCAACAAAACCCTGGGCTAGTGCGAGGTGTCCCTGCCTGTGGCAGGGGGGTTGGATCTAAATGATCTTTAAGGTCCCTTCCAACCCAAACCATCCCATGGTTCCCTTCTAATTGTGTATCACGACTTGGTGCAGAGCAGGATTATCCTCACCAGACCAAACACAGCCGTGCGGAACAAATAACCCAGAGAGACAGAGACAACGAGACTCCTTCAGTGCACAAAAGCCTCTGACACCTACAGACGGCAGCAAGGAAAAAGGATGATCCCAGAGTTCAGGCACTTGATTTGGAATAAGTGGGTTTGAGTCTGTGTTGCTCGATCCTGCACATGACATTTGCGATTAGTTTCCTCTCTGTGTTTCAGTTTTCTGTGTCAGGGGGGAGGACAGCACTGTGTTATCGTACCAGGACTTGATCAATAAGAATGTATTAAAGATTCATACAGAAGTGCATTAAAGCATCCATGCTATGCTGATGTCTGCCATTTAAACACTATAAAAAGCTCAGTGGGCTCTTGGAAGACAGCAGTTGCTGGCTGGAGTTACCTTTCTGTACAGCCTGACTGCCTTTAAAGAGCCTTCTCAGTATTACTGCCTTCAGTTTAACTTTACAAGGTTTTGCGTAGTTATTGTTTAGCTTCGCTCTGTGTTTTCAGTGGGATTTCTCATATCTCTCAAGAAGGGAAAAAATATTTGCTTCATTGTGAAAAGGTTAGGAAATATGTGTGGCTAAGACATTGTATAATATTAAAGCAGCCCCCACTCTCTGTTACATGATAAAAACTTGATGATAAAAGCCCTCAAAAACAGATTATGAGAACTATTTTTCCCTGTCTAGAACATCCTGATCCCCACTGGCAGCTGGGTGGATGAAAAAGCAATACTGGACATTATTACATCCGGGAAAAACACTGAGTAAATATCTGTTGTCTAAAGTCCCTTTCAGCTTCTCTACTGACATCCCAGCACAACAGCATCTATCGTTACTTTGACATTGCCTCTTAAGCACTGCTCTCAAACCAGGGCTTAGTGTGTCACCCTGCACAGTTTATTTCCAATGCACTCATTAATGCAGAGATTATACGGAAAGAGAGATCCCTGGTCTAACTGGGATTGAATCTAGAACAGTAGATTAGATATTAGGAAGAAATTATTTCCTGTGAGGCTGGTGAGGCACTGGCACAGGTTGCCCAGAGGAGCTGTGGATGCCCCATCCCTGGAGGTGTTCAAGGCCAGGCTGGATGAGGCTTCAAGCAACCTGGGCTAATGGGAGGTGTCCCTGCCCATGGCAGGGGGGTGGAACTCGATGATCTTGAAGGACCTTTCCAACCCAAACCCTTCCATGATTCTATAATTTCAGCCGCATCAGTTTGTGCTACCAAGCTGGGTAAAGTAGCCTTCTGGGCACAGGATCTCCCCTCACCTGAGTGATGGAGGACCAGGCAACATCCAGAAGTTCTAACCTGAACCATCCTGCAGTGTGACATCCACCACAACCTTCCTCTCATAAGCATCACCGCTGAGCTGCCTTATCCTGACCACTGCAATGATTCCAACAGCAAGACACACCTGTGAGGCCAGCAACGAGACCCAGCTGCCTTGGGCAAGGACAAAAGCTGCTTGATGAGAAGAGGAGTGCAAACACACAGCAAGAGGGGCTGTTCAATATCATACATCCCCACTGAGAGATGGAAATCTTGATGTGACTTTATTTGAAGTGGAAATAAGTGGTGGGAAACTTAAATTTCATGATTTTGTAGGGAGAAGTGGTTTAACAAAGCGCAACGGGAAGAGTTTGTGATGATACGTGGGGTGCTCTGAGGAGCTGACTGTGCTTGTTGGCAGTTCAATATCTCTGCCCAGAAATGGCAGAGACCTCTAAAATGACCATGTAGCTAATTTTAAGAAGCACCATAATAAAGAGATCTTAGTCCTTTGGGCATCTTATGAAACAGAATTCTCTGAGGCCTGTAGGAATCCCTGAAGAATAATTTCCAGAACCAAAAAATTATCACAAAGAGGGGAAAAAAGCACTTTAAGCCCAAGACCACAGCTACTTCAGGTCGGCTCTTTCAGGTTCACTGAACACAGCAGAATACACTTCTAGCAAACCATCAACAACCGGGAGACCCAGAACAGGAAGAGCAGCAAATTGCACCTGATTGTTCCTGTCAATTTACAGAGTGTTTCTCTATGAAATCTATGTTTCTTTTAGCTGTAGTTAATTTCACTGAAAAAACCTCCAACTCTTCATTTTTCTAATGAATTTTAACTTTTGGCAGGTGCCCTGCAGTGTATTGGCTGGGGTTCGGTGGCAGCTCTGCTCTCTGCAGTTCTCGCTGTCGGATAGTTAAGGTGGCACCATTTCACCCAAGCCAGCATTAACTGCTGTGACAGTTCTCAGTGCTCCTACAGACACCTATAGGATAGACAAGCCCCAAATTCTGTGAATATCTTCTCTTCCAATCAATGGGGTTTGTTAAAATGTCGTGGGTTAAGCAGAGCAGAGTTAATTTTTTTTCCTTTTCCCTTCTCTTCATAAACAGCTAGCAAGAAGCTATGTTTTGCATTCCTGCTCAGGAGAGAATTGATAAGAGAAGAACGTTTATAGTTACTGCTAGGATGTTGCTATTTGTTCTCAAGGACATACATTCAGCCTTTTGGGGGGGGAAGAGACAGTCTGGCTTCTAGCCT
>WKFP01015271.1:2570909-2590977 GCA_011057875.1 Pterocles orientalis | reverse complement strand
CTTAATTGCTCCTTAACCCAGTCTTCATCTACCAGAGCAAACTCCTCCTTTGTTCTGACTTCCTCTGAGGCTACAAGGGTACGGGACTCTTCAGGAAAGCCTCCGGCAGTATAGACAGAGACAAAGGCGGCATTCAGTAACTCTGCCTTTTCTGTATCTTCTGTCACCAGAGCACCCACCTCATTGATCAGTGGGCCTACATTGCCTCTGGTGTTGGCCTTGTCTGCAATGTATTTGAAGAAGCCTTCCTTCCACACAGAAGAGTAAAGCTGTTCTTCTGCAGCTTTGCAGTTGCTGGAAGTTTTGCTGTTGAACTAAATGCAGGAAGGACTTTGGTGGTCATTTGTGTTGGGTGAGGGAATACGCAGGTACTGAAAGCACCGCTGTCCTGGCATCACCAACACATGAATAATACTATGAACAGAGGCCAGGGTAGACCAAGCAAAGAAAACTAATCCCTGTCCTGGCCACAGGAACATGCAAGTTGGTCCATGGAGGAATAGCTAGAGCATCTTCAGCAGCAGCCAAAGCAAAGCCCACCATGCTGCGAGATGCCAGCAAACTGCCAGGGCACAGGCTGTTTTGTGGTTTACGACAAGGCAGCAAGCCTGACCTACCATGTCACCCAGATCCTTTACCACAGCGTGTTTCAAAGCACCTGCCAGGCAAATTTCTTACAGATACCATGACCTGAGAGTTGACAAGAACCTCAGGAAGTCACTTGCAATGTCCTTATAACCATTCTGTGCTCCAGCATTGCCAGGCTCAGCTCTAGGGCATTTATTAGTTATTTACTCCATATAGGTGTATACATTTGGGCTTGAGCCATTTGCATTAACAATCGTGGTGATGAATTACAGGCTTAACTGATCAGCTCTGATTTGCCTCTGAGGCACTCTCTCAGCCTCTGGGGCTCCGTGTAAAGGAACTAGAGGAAGATATTTTTGCATGGTCTCCTTTTGCAAGGAAAGCCACTGCTTTCCTCTTCACTGTATTCACATCTAATACTGGTGCTGCAATGCACAGTCCTAGGGAAGGATATTGGCTCAAAGTCTTTATTTCCTCAGTTATTTACATAATTTGGATCAATATGAACATATGGTCTGTGCTTCATGTTCAAGGTTAATATGTATACGAGCAAAAGGTCTTTGAAATGCTTATTAGTAGCTGATTAGTTCTTTTCTGTTATAACTTTGCTTGCTTCCATGATCCATGTACTATAATTATTTCAGATGTTTTAAATCCTGCTCTGGAATTTCTGGAATGATAATAAATGGATTAAATGAAGTTTCTTGTTTCCTCTCTGTTCCTTTGAGGAACCTGTCTTTTGATTTGATATTGCTCACTTTTTATTTTGTATTGAGAGAACCTGTTCTAGTGGAAGGGGGCATGGCAGTAGGGGTGGAACTCGATGATCTTTAAAGGTCCCTTCCAACCCAAACCAGTCTGTGATTCTGTGATTTAGATGCAATGACAAATGAATAGACAGTTACAATGAGACTTGGAAACTCATTTCTGACATCTGTCAAACCTGGACCCGTCCCATGATGTTAGTTAAGACTTTGGGAGCACTCTGCTAAATTTTCAAGAAATGTCAGGTTTGAAGGAATATTTGTAAATAACTGGAAATTTAGGTCATTATACTTTGATACTGAGCTTACAAGTGATAGCTATTATTTTAGATTTCAGAGTGCAATCACAAGAGATGAAATCTCAAAAGCTCTAGCAAAATAAAGGCTCTAGTGTTGTTCCATTCCTTACAGGTTTTCTTGGAGCCACAGATTAGGTTCAGATTAGACCACTCCATCACATAACTGCGGAAAAGCAAGGGAGTAAAACTCAAAAGTAATTTGCACAGGCCCATTATTCCTTGAGTGAGGCTGAGTATAAGGTTGGCAGGAAAAGAAAGTTAGATAGTAATAATCTAATTTAGAACCCAAAATGGATGTTAATTTATCCTCAGTTTGGCATGAACTTGAGGCCAGTTTCAAAAGGTTCCTGCTGCTGGCATTCCTCATTGACCTGTAATATTGAAATGTATCCAGTGTGCTTTCCCGGTCTTATGGCTGTTGTCCAGTTAACCAGCTGGAACCTAATTGCTCTTTTTTTCCCCAGTTCCCCATGTGGCATTGCTAATAGCGAACATCTCATTTAAAGCTCGTTGTAGCAAAGTGACTCAAACATTACCAGTACAAGCTTGCTCCTGGATGTACTTTAAATAAAATCAGCAAGGCTCCCCAGATATTACTTTGTATTTCTCTGGGATTCCAAAGCCAGACCATTAAAATAATGAAAGGAAAAATAATGAGAGTAGAACCAACTTCCTGTCCGGAAAGAATAAATCACTGTCTGTGTTTCTTTTTTGTGACTGACCCAGGACTCAGGTCCAAAGAGCAAAGCCTCTGAGCATGTTCCCAGGAGAGAATCAACCTGCTCCTAATTACACGTGCAAGAAGTGGGTGGTAGCTTCACTAGGAGCTTGTAACTGAAATGTCTGATCATGGGACTGGGGCAATTTCCCAGATCAGTCTCACTTCCTAATGCCAGATTCTGGGAAGAGAGCCTAGTCCTCAAGTGCTTTTCATTGTGATTTGAGCATCAGTGATTTGAATGCACCCTAGTGTCTGTTACCTTGGGAAAAGTCTGTTTCCCTTCCCTGTCTCCAGACCCACAGCCTCGCCGCAGTCAGTATTCAGCTGCTCACTGCTGTCGGTCTCTGGCTGGGTCAGTAGGGCTGGTCCTTCAGGCTCTGTCTCCTCTCTGCTTTAGCTTCCTGCCTTGCTTCTGAGGAAATGGTGTTTCCTCACATACATCCTCAGCTGAAAGAATATATTTCTCTTCTATGAATTGCAATAATATTTCCTAGGCATGAGCCCTCAACCTGACACCTCTTTGCAGTGGTCTGTTGTCTTTTTCCTTTCACAGATGTAGAAAATGCTTTTAGCTAGATTCCGTTATATATGCAAAATCTTGTGATCTAGTTCATGCAGTACTTTGACCAAATGTTTTGACAGCTAGGCTGTGGGAGAGGTAAGGATAGTTTTAAGGGAGAGCCTGTAAACCTTTCAAGCTGGTAATTTCTGTTGCCCTGATCTGATATGGACATCATACAGAGCTGCTGTGACCTTTCTGTGGATAAGTCATTGCACTGCAGAGCTCTACAGGGCTGAGCAGTCATTACCTCTCCCCGTGCAACTGAACCAAACTGAGCCTGCAGCCAATACACAGCAGAGAATTTATTGGCTGTCTCTGGAATTAAGCAATTCTGTTAATTCTCTTCATTTTCCAGGACTCTGTCATTCTTTTCCTCAATCATCAGTGGCACAGCTATTTGTGTGCCAGCATGAGCTGCCTGGAAAAAAAAACACTAAAATTGAACAGCAAATCAATCAAAGACAAGGACAGATACCTCTAAAAGATAATTGCATTCAGACATCCTGGGGAGACCTTACAAATCCCTTTTCAACTTCCACATCTCTTTTCCATCATTGTGGCTTTGGTTTGAGGAACCTCTATTAAGCAACAAGACATTCCTAAACAATGCCAGCAACAAATCGAAAGACTTCTTTCTTCTTTCATGATTTATCTCCCCAGTGCTCTTAGTCATACCAAATTCCTAAGCAAGGACTTTTCTCTTTTTTTTTTAGTTGTGAAGGGTCAAAATGATGGGGGTTGTCCTGTCTTTCCCATCTACAAAGTGCATTAATGAATATTAGGACATTGGTGGGACAAAGGAAGGAAACTGCATAGCCTGTTCTTTAAACAGGTTTTTTTTCCCTCTCCTTCCCAGCCTGGATGTTAATCCCTGTACCATTTCCTACATCAGACAAGCGGTCTGAACTTGGACATGTTTTAGGTAAAAGCAGTGGGAGTCAGTAATTGTGAGTGGTTGCCTACACAGTTCCTAGACAAGAAAGTCACCCAATATTTTTAATACAACCAACTCATGACACTCAGCATACACATTATGTCTTATTTACATGTCATTTATCCATACTTACTTGAAGTCTGTGGTATCACAAATACATTCAAAAGAATTCTATTTCTGCTTCAATATCTCTTTGATCACAAAAAGTTGTAACTTCCACATACAGGATTTATTGTATCTTTTAAGTGAAGTGATTCTAGCACAGCTGCAATCCTACAAAAATACAGTGCTAGAGTATAGTACACATTTTGAAACAAAACCTGGTATCTGGGGGTAAACAGTCCTCTGGCAGTTTTGGGATGCCATCCAGCATTTTCAGATTTGGCAAACTGGAGAACACACTTAAAGACAGACAAAAGAAAAAAACAGAAATTGAGATAAATAATGTTGTGAAATGTTGAGAACAAAATAGGCACTGATAAAAAACAAATAGTGGATTCAAATGTATCCAAAATAGAATTGTGTTGTTGGAAATTTGATTTGTCATGTGTTGCAGAAATTATCTGATAAAGAGCTAATTAAAATTTTCATTTTTCACTCTGTTGCATAAGTTTTATAGCCTAGACTCAGTAAAGCACTACAAATATCTACATTTTTAATAGAGTAGAATCAAACCAGTTTTCTAATTAGAAGAGAGGACACAGTGTTAGCCTAGGCTGAATTTCCTAGACTGCTGAAAAGCAAAGATTCAGATTGTAAGAACTGCAAATCAGCTTTTATACTTCTGTGATAAAGGAATTGGGCTCTCTGCAAAACTTTTTGCACTTCTGTTTCTCCCAAAGAAAAATGTCCCTGTTTTGTGGGCATGATGCAAACCAAAGCGTGATGCTTTACCTCCTAAAACAGTCCCTTTCAAAGAGCACAACCTCAGCCATGAAGACTGCTGTTTTCTTCTGCAGAAGAGTTTGATGGACTCACAGCACCCCCAAAAACCATCACACAGAGTGTTAACCCACACTCTCCTGTGGGTGTTTGCTCCTGTGCCTGTTGAGGTGAGTGTGGACTCTAATCTTACCCTGTAACTCAGGGCTCTATCTATGCTTGAAAATGATTCATTCTGTCTTCCAACACTGGCAGTGAAAGAAATACCAGAGTTATCTACATTTAATTGCATTAAGAACTGGTAGGATTAGGAGCAGAAACATAATTAGTAATTGTTAAGAAGTGCTTTTCAGCTTTTCTTCTCCTGAACCTTTTGATATGTAAATAAAATGTGAAATCCATTATTCTGAATTTACTTTTTAACTTTCACCCTGATATCAGCCTCGCCACCTTTAGAAAGCACAAGCATCACTATCACACTGTCAAAGGGATGCCTACTAGACTGAAGGAAAAAGCTTACTGGAAACTCAGAAAGGTTTTCATTAAACATTTTCTTTTAAACTTCTCTTTTTTTCTTTTTTTTTTTTTTTTTCCTCCCAGGAGGAGATGACTTCTTAGACACATGCTATAAGATTCATCTCAAAAATACCAGCAATACCTTCTGTAGATGGCTGACGTGACTCTGTGTTTGTAGTGGGGAAAAAGACACAACCATGCAGATTTCTGAAGAGTTCAGAAGGAACCCCCTTTCTGACCAGTGTGCAAGTTTTTTCCTGGCAACAGGGTTTTGGAACCAAAGCAACTGGGGAAGAATGGAAGAGGGCGGTGTGTGACAAAACATCCATGTGACTGAGAATAAATTATCTTCCCCCAGAATCTCTGTCTCAGATTTGAATTTTCACTTCCAGTGTCCGAGGCAGCCCTGTTAAATCTACGCTACACTTGTCTGCAAAATATACCCACACTGAGTGGGCTGTTCAAGGCAGTGCAACTTCCACAGAGCTGTCACAGAGAGAGGAGAGAATCCAGAAAAATCAAATGAAGGTAACTTAGTTTTCTCTTGCTTTAGCTCCCATCTCTTAATACATCCTTTTGATTCCATCTCTGACTTGTCATGCAATTTAGACTCCTTTCAGAATACATGAGGGATGCAATGAGACTGAAGAGAGTTTGAGTAATAGGTAGGGGAATCTAATTTATCTGCTCTACTCACTGTCTCTAAACTTGACCCAGGGACTTAGTTCAGTTCAAGAACTGCCAGTCATATGATTAGAAAGCCTCCTAGGCAGTTCCTGAATATTCTGTGCCTATTATAAGATACTGGCTCACCAGTATATTTGTAATAGATGAGGCTATGGGAAAATAAAAAGATTGCTCAGGAGAGCTTGTTGTATTTGAGATTCTATTCCTTCTGAACTCTCTCACAAATGTTTCTTTGTGGTGACCAAATTTTGTCGGCCATGAGATGGTAAGACTTACAGTTGCCTGTATCTTTCTTGAAACTCACAGGGATTCCTCTTGAGTATAAGGGTTTCAAGTGGGGTATGTCTGAAGTCTGATATTCCAGTCAGTGTCATAATGTTATTTTCAGCGAGTGATAAGTGCTGAATCTGAGGTATCTTTGGCAGCTGTTTGAAGGATGTAAAGTGGTTTTTACTGATGTTTAGTTCTCTGCATCTGTAAAGCATAAAGCATATGACAGCACTGATCACATCTGTAATAGCATATACCTGTAAGCCAACGCAGGGAGGGCTCTTCACATAGTCAAAGTCATGGCAACTTAGGGCTTTCAATGAGAGATACAAGAATTTGGTTCTTTGAGACCTGCTTTCACGCTAGTTTTACATTTGTGTTATTTTTGCCTACCCATAGACCACAAGATCAGATCCCTATACTTTATACTTTCAGTTTCCTTTGTATTGTACAATGGATACATCATTATTCCTGTTCTCAATATTACAACTCTCCGTATACCTAGACATATGACAACATAGTAGCAACAGACGGATTGTAAAAATATAGTTGTCATGATCACATCTTGCCACTCTGCTTGGGTCATGTTCCACCATCTTTTCATATACGTTCCTTTAGTTTTCAACAACTTTCCCTTTTAGAAATACATATATATATATATATATATATCACACACACACACACACATTGAGTATTTTCAACCTGGGAATGACATAGAATCAGAACAGCAATATACTGATGGATTCTCAATATAATACCCCCCAAAATACTGTATTTTGGCAGTTCTGAAGAGTCTGCCCCAGCTATTAAGGAAACAATAGTTTTGATTTCTATGATATTGGGTAAAATAGAAACACAGGACATTTTGCCTACCTTGGCAACCTTATGGCACTTAGGTCTGTCAAAGAGTTGTCCACCAACCAAAGTTTTTCCACCCGAATTAATCTTTGGAGAATCCTTTTGAAGTTTTCCATCTGGTAAAGATCTCCCAGGTCCTGAAATGAAAGGTTCAACTCCTAGGAAGGGAAAAAGAACAGACATCACTTAGATTTTTTTTCTTGCTGTCTAATAACTGTATCATTAAATCTTTTCAATGTCAGAATTAGTTAAAAGGTGGATCAGTTTTCTTATACTGCTCTTATACCAATTTGTGGTGCCAATTGCCAAATGCACCTTAGAATCATGGTGATGCACTGCATAATTCCTTGAAAACAAAGAAGAAAGAAACCATCTCTTAGGCATGTGAATCTTACTACTCGGTCCCACTGTACTCTTAGAGCAGGCATGCCTGTGTGTGCGCTTGGGGTGGAGAAAGAAGGACTAATGGATTGTGGCTTCTCGGTTTGGCCCCTAATTTCATCTGTAATAGGGAGAGGCGTGATCCAGAGCACTGGATCTCAGTGTCAATTGAAGTTACTACCTGGTCTTAGGGAGGTTACAGCTTACTGCTTGCTGATCAGAACCAGCAATCATGTAGTACCTCCAGCCAAAAGAACTGCTAAGGCTGATACGAGGAGAGAGTGAAAGAGCTGAAATTAAACTGCTCCATTCTCTAACCATTCATTTACCATCAGGCACTAAGTAGACAGAGTCACTAGTTCTTATATGTCCAAGCACAAATGAAGCCCTGTCACAACACAAGTTCGCTCTTTGCACAGGGTCAGGACCCAAATTACAACATATTCCAGTGTTTCTTCCAGCTTGGAAAAACCTTCTGGTTTATGATGTCATGGTGCCAACCCGAGCTTTAAAACTGCTAACTGCAAGAAGCAGCTGGCAAATTATTATTTGACCTATTTACTACTACAGTACAAAGAGTTAACGAGAAAGTTTTACAGCACAGTTTTCCCAGTTCTCCTGCAGTTTCTTTTGCCACTTCTCTGTGTCAGTTACTTGTTTCCTTTTTTTCAAAGTATGTTCTTCTCCTCTGAAAAATAGCTCTTCTTCTGAGGGCCCTGGTCAGAAAAAAAGATTTACAATAGCAGATGTGGTATGGAGCTGGCACTTAGTTACTTGATGAAAGATTATATATATGGCTGGAAAGATATCTGAATTGAAGAAATATATATATATTATAGGTACAGAGGTTTCCAAGCTTCTACAATGTAAATTAACTTGAATATTTTCCTGCCATTTCTGGGCTCATAATTCAGCAAGCAATCTAAGGTCATGATGATGTGGTACATGGTTAGTAAATGACATTTTTTCTACAGCTCAGAAGAAAAGCTTTTTCTCAATGGTTGAGCATAAGCATCTGAGTTGTAAATTACTATTTCAATATATTCTTTCACATGCTATGAGTTTATATAGTACTTATGTACTTATCCTTTAATTGTCCTGAGCAAGGGATATGTTTGTAACTTCCAGTCCACTGACACCAACTGCAACTGGGATAATAGCCATACTCAAAACCTCATTAGTATGAAGGATGACACGTGCTGAAACTTAAAGTCAGTGTGTCTACTGAACTGCTTAAAGCTATGCACATTTTCAAATTCCTAACTAAAGCAAGGACAGTGTGGAATTTTTCCAGTATTTAGTCCCAAACATGCAAACACTGGATTTTAAAATCCACCTTTCATGCTCTTCAGTCTTGAGTGTGTCTACAAATTGTAAGTGGGCCAATTAAGTCTTAAAATAAAATATATGTGCCACTGTATGCAGGACTGTGCCACTGTATGCAGGACTGGATTTCACTCTCATCTTCTTGTCTGGCATTTGCTATTGCATTCTGAACAATATTTAAATGTTAACAAACTTTTGAGAGAAGTAACCAACACTACAGTAATACTAAAATTTTTCAAATTACAGTTTTGGCTTTTGTTTCCTATTTTCAAAATCACAAAGGGTATTTTCCTAGTGATTAAAAAAAGTAAACGTACAATATGGGATGAAATCCTGCCCCTATTCAAAACAATGGCAAACTCCATGATTTAACCTCATAACATTTAAGGACATACTGTTTGAGTAAATAGAGTTACAGCTTAAACATGAATATGTCTTTTTGTTTTTTACCTTCTCTCACTCGGGGACAACGAAGCTGACTTCCTCGAACATCATGTTCTTCTATGTCACACCAGCTGAGATACTTGAAGGAATAAGAAGGAAGCTTAAAAAAAAAGCAAAATAAAGATATAAAAGAATCTGTTAAGTTTTTTCAGTTTCTGGCATTGTATTTTCTCATATTTCTGACCTTATAGTAGAAATAATATCCACACATGTTTACAATGTCTTCTGCCTTGATACCATTGGTGAATAGCAAAATGATGTACGGAAGTGAGGATATACTGGCATGCATTTGCACATATGCATGTAAACACATTTCTGGACAAGCTTACATACAATATATCCTGACTGCAACTGAGGCACTAAATCTAAATACAGAAAATACGCTGCAGTAATTGAGAATAAGACACTGCTGACACCATATTATATAATCTTATTTATTTACCTTTGGAAGATAAAAGGAGGCAAAATATAACCAGGTGCAAAGCTGAGGAAGATTTCAGCCTTAGTTACTCTTTGTTACTCTCTTCTATAAACTTGTAATCAGACTGATAAGCCAAGCACTTACTGGGAAAGGTAGCTCAGAATCACAGTTCTGCCTGATGAATCCTCTGTTTTGTGATAAAACCAGTGGAACAGTGTGTGTATTGCTTAGGATGGAGCAGCAGGACGAATAGGATTTACTGAATTTTTGATTGCTTGTAGTCAGACCTGAGGAACTAGAGAGGAGACATTAAAACAGTAACCGATTCTGTTCCGAGAAATGCAAACTATTATAATAGCAGAAAATACTGAGTAGCAAGGGGTAGGACTTACTGTCAGACAATAGCAGCATGATACAGAGGTCAAACTATAGGCAGGACAATCCTCTACAGTCCCTTAATGGGACCTCTCACCTAAGTACCGTTTACCACTTACACATATGAGGCTTTCACAGGTATGTCCAAACATTAGAAAGAACTTATTGGCAGTTTGTTCTGAAAAATTATGTTCTGGTATTTTTTAGAAAAACTCAATCTTGGAGAAAATGAACAACTGAACTTGTTCAATAGCATGATGTGTCCCCCTCTGTCCTGTATAACCCTGCGTTTATGGATCCAGGTTGTCTGAAAAGACACATCAACTGCATATTTACTTTAATCCCTTGAGTATGTTTTAGCAGAATATCAAGGCTCCAAAGAAGAGTTGAGCTTTGTTCAATAGTCTTGAAGTCATGTGCTTCTGTGCTTTGGTAGTTCATTGCCTAACAGTACATTCAAAAGTACATTTTATACACCCCAAATAATGCAATTTCTCCAATTGTGCTTCAGAGAGATTGAATAATTTGCAGACTGGCAGATGCAATTTAGAAATTTACCATGGAATACTTAAAAAAAAAATTAACTTGGTAAGTGTGTGCATACAGCACTATAATTTGACTTTTACTGTACAAGCTCAGTGAGAGCTTGCCAGAAAGTATCAGCTGTCAGTAAGCATCATTAAAACAATTATAGTCAGGAGCGGAAATGGAGAATAAAAATGCAGCTTTAAAATGGTCTAGCGAGGATAGTAATGGAAGTTTCATACTGAGTGTAACAGACAAGCTAAATAGAACATCAGTTAAAACTTACAATTACAGATTATTTGCAAATAATCATGAAGAAACATATTCTGTTGACCTTTCTAAGATTGTTTTGCCTTTTCCAAACATCATCAAAACCCAATACTACATCTTTCCTGGATTTTGCCTGGAAGTGCATACAGACTGCACAGAACAGTACTAACATGGGGAACTACTCCCTTCATGCTTTATGTTTTTTTTTTTTTTAATGGGATCAAACCAGCCACAATAAACTGTAGGTGACTTAAAGGAAACTGAGCAAGCTCAGCACTTCTGAAAATAACAGCTATTTACTTAGGCATTTTTAGAGGTCACCTTGAGACAAAGAGACCATTTGCTTGTGTGTGCTGCTATGGACCAGCAGGCATTCACATACACAGCAACCCTGTGAAAAGAGGATTTACATTTTGTCAATATAAAAAAAAAAAAGAAAAAAAAAGTGCTGGGAACTCTTGCTTAGCCCTATCTTGATATTTGTTTTGCTTTTTCTTCCTTGTATGTTAAATGAGGTCATACCAGAGAAATATGTAGAAATTATTTTACAGTTAAGAAAAAGATCTATTATTCTTCTTAGTTTTGGAAGCAATTTGTTAGGATGTATTCAAATAGCTAATTATAACTGCAAGACTTTTGAAAACCTACCTTCCTCTCAGCTACATACTACCTCCTGTTCTGAGACATGAATATGCACTCCTCATCCCTTGAAACGTGGGATGAAACATTTTAGCTGAACCATTTAACATGATATCTATTCTGATCCTTTGGCAGAAGCCCACTCACAAAATTCTGTATCAGAAAATAAAACATAAAGTTCCAGAATCAATATGGGATAGATAAGACTTCTCCAATCAGGTGGGTAGTGAGATTTCTATTGGAAAGAGTGACAGAAGAAGCATTTTTCATCTCAAAACTGCCTGAGTTTCATAAGCACCAGCTGGACCCTAACATAACGTCACAAAAGATTTTTCTGAAGGAGCAAGTGCAACATTGCTTTTCTTTCCTTTGCTTTGTTTCTCTTACTATTTTGCTGCAAAATTGATGCAAAAGAAATGGCAATGAATAAGGCAGGATGCAATTCCAAACAATTACAGATCACACAATACATGAAAGTAACAGAATGTTCTGCCTTGATTGTGAGGCCCTTCAGCTGGATATGAATCTCCAGTGACACCTATGGGAGCAGCACACTAGATTATGTCAGGCATTAGGAGGAAAAAAATTAGATTCATGATGTCTGTCCAGGCTGAGTCATTTCCTCTCACTTTGCCTGCAGTGAGAAATTGGTGGTTATCATAAATCATAGACCTAAATTCTTATGAGAGAGGAATTAATTTCACTAATGGAAACCCTCTGTGGCAATAGCATTCCTCCATTCTCTCTCTTCTTGAGGTGGGGTATCTGTGATGTCTTTTAAGCAGAGATACTTCACTGTTTTTAAAAAATCTTACAAAAGGTGACTGGAAAGGAAACTTAAAGTGGTAAGGGGGAAAAATCTTGTGTGTGACCAACTTTTAATTCCTGAGGCTGGCCCTCAGTCTAGTTGTTTGTATCATGGCTTTGCCACTGATGTCAAATCCATGCACAAAATTTCAGAATACTCAAGTCGACATTAAACATCTAAAACCTCCATCTGCTTAAAATATGATTTCTCTCACCCAGCTGGAGTTGCCAGCCTGCAAAGCCAGGATTAGCAAATTTTTTTGGCTCCCTCTGCAGTCAGTGGAGACAAGTGGGTATGTCCAGATACCCACGTACTCAACCTAGCCCCGATGCCTGTTACTTCCAGCTGGAGTGAACTACAGCCCACATCATCTACATGAGGAGCCCGCAGGCTTTTTTGAGAAAGGACACAGCTTCAAGGCATCTGAAATTTGATGAGGAGGATCCCACTTTAAGTAACTAAAGTGTGCTTTGAAATAGCAGGGCTTCTGATCACTTCAGAAAGCTCAGGGAAATAATTTTGTTCCATGTAGCATCCTTGAAACATATAAAATAGCCATTTCATCTAAATAATTAAAAATACAAACAAAGAAAAATGTACAAAGCAATTCTTTGCTAGCACCTTGAAATCCAGAGTGCTGCATATGACCTGCATAGAGGTAGCATGGACTGTGGGGTAAGTGAAAGTACTCATGACTAACCCAATATATTTTATGCTTTTTCCTCATTGAAAGTCCCAGTGGAGAATTAAGTGGCTGAAATATTTTGTAAACTGGAAGGAATGAGTACAGAACAGCTACTGCATTTTTCAAAACATGATTTATGAGATATCAGGCCATATCTTGGAAAATCGTGCACTCCTACAGAGTTCTCTGTTAATAGTCACATATTATCAAGATGTCAGTGTCAGTCGTGTGTCCATGAAACGGGTCTGCATCTTCTCCCACTGACACCTTAGCAAAATTTTCATAAGCAACAGAATGCTGTAAATTTCCTAACTGCAGTGCAAGTACATTTGAGACCAGCTGACTTCAGGGGCAGAATATATTAAAAGCCTATGAAATACTCTGAAGAACTATAGCTGAACTACTTCTGAAACTACACCAGTGAAGGATATTCTGAGTGAAAAACATTCCTCCTGTGTATTATTTTAGATATTTGGCCATTCAGTAAAGATTCTCAGTCAAAAGATTCCTTTTGCCTGACATAACCAGCAGCCTTGACAAACAAACATCTTAGACTCTACAACACAGGTTCAGCTTGCCTCATAGAAAATAACAAATGGAAAGCCCAGTGGAAAAGGAGTAAAGATAAAAAAGGTTATAAGCAAACTCTTGCAAGGGGGATTTGAAAGGCTTTTGTCCTAGTGTTTTGAGAAGTTTTGGGGTCTGGTCTAGCTTCAGGTAGTCTTATCCCCAGCTCCTTTTCAGGCATCAGCAACCCTAAGCAGGCTTAGCTTTCACTGAGCCATGGCTGCTTTTCCTGTATATCTGAAATGCCCTCCATAAAAAGATTTGGGAACAAGTAGCAGCGCTATTTATACTACCTCCTCACATATTCACAGTCAGAATTCCTACAGTGCTCGGTACAGCTTCACATCCCAGCAAATCAGAGCACATACATAATGGAAAGGCCCTTGTGTTCCTGCGTGGTTGACCTCAGTCAAACAAAGTCTGGTCAAATTGCTACTTAACAGCAAAGTGCTCCAAGCTCTCAGTCCTGCTACTAGGGAAGTGGAAAACATGGATCATTCTAAAGGAATCAAATCTGATTAATTTTTAAGATCAACTTTAAGAAAAACAAACAAGTAACAGAGAAAAGGGTGAGAAACACTCCCACAGTGAAGAGTTCTTAAATTTAGGTCTGAGCTGCTGATTTCGCATAGACTCTAATAGAGCTGGTTACAGATCTGTCCAAACCACTTGCACAAACAGCTGTTTGCTTGCATGATACAAACACCCAGTTATTTCTGTTGTCTCAGTCAATTGCACATGCCAAAGCTGAATAACAGAAATGAACTGCAGGGTTAACTTACAAATGCAATTTGTATAGTTATTTAAAAGATAGGAAACTCGGAATTCAGGCTGTTCTGTGTTCAAAAAGCACAATTTACTGCTCTGTAACAGGTGTTGCTTGTATGCAAACATTTATTATGAGTACTCTCTGAATTTAGAATAATGGAGGACTTAGACATTTTGTTTCCATGGTCTATTACCTTTCAATTATTTTTATAGGAGTTTTATGAGACATTATGCAACATTTTGAAGCAGTTCTTTTGAGCATAATTTAGTGACAAACACACCTGTAAGTTATGGTTACAATGCATCTTTTCTGTTAGCTGTATCATCAATTATCTTGCTTGCCCCCCAAAAAGACATAATTAACATAATTAGGTCTTATCACCATAATTACACATTCCTAGCATATTAACCAACATTCCGTGCATCTCTTCATGGATCTAAGATACAAATTTGTGAAGATACAAATTCCATATCTCAAGCGATGTGCCTTTCACACATTTTTACTACAAATTATGAATTTTTGTTGAGACACCTTCCGTCTTTCAGTAATCAGCCAATGTCACCAAGAAAAAACACATTTTTCTTCCTGTTTTCGCTGCACAATGATCTCCATGAGCAATACAGGTTGGTATATTTTAAAAAGATACTCAATCCTGTAACATTATCTTTGTCGTCAAAGCATGTTAAGCCAGCTGCGCAATGACTACAGTTACTTCTCTTCTTTCACTCTCCTACCTTTCAGACATGTCTTGCTGTTGCATAAAATCCTCACATCTTGTACAAGGCTATTTGTCTACAGTCAAAGCTTATCTTCCCATCTCTGCCCCTGCACAGAGAGGTAGTTCTACATCCTCTGAAGAGAGGGAAACTGCAAGGATCCTGGCTGAGGCTGGATGGATTCACTGTCTCCAAGGAAACACCGTCACCTCGCAACGCAGTCACGTTAGGAGGTATTGTTACCAACCTCTTAAGCACATCAAACAAATTCCTGTGCTGGTTGAGCTGGTATCAATGAACTGTCTTTCCAGAAGGTGGCTAAAGATAGGTTGGTGATACCTGTAGCGAGATATGTGATCATCCAGATGAATCTCTGGCGTGCACACTCCAGTGACTTCACTTTTCTCAACTGCTTTCACATTTTTGCCCATTTTATCTTTTCTTTGCTTAAAAGATCCCCTGCTTCATTAATGGCTGTTAAATGCCTTATTAATTAATCCAATAACTTTGGAGGAAAAGAAAATAAATGCTTAGAGAGTTTCATATTTTATGTAATATTCATGGAAGTTCTTCATGAGCACCTTTTCACTTTGTTGAATGTCCTTGCGTCATTTGAATGTGCTCAGGCATTTTACAATCTTCCAGGTTTCCTTCTTCGAGTTTGCATCTGAGAATGAAAACAAGAAGCTCTTCTCTTGGTGGGAACTGACAGGTCAGTTTTGGGTCTATTTTTATATTATATTTTTCTTAAAACATTAAGGCTACAGGTTTTGAGAATAAGTCTAGTGAAGTTCTTCACTTCAGATATGCTTGCTATAATGTTCGATGGTTCACTTAGACAAAGTGTAGAACCTGGCAGTGTGCCACTGATGGAATTGCAGCAGCCCAATATTGTTACAGGCACTGGTAGTCCATGCTGAAGTTTACAGATGGCTTTTAAATTCTAGCAGTAGTTACGGGAACTAAGTTTCAGTGCTGTGCTGTGTAAGGCTATAATAGAGCAGTCAATCATGCCCTATCGATCTGCATCTCCCACATTACACGCACAGTTCCTTCTTCACTCAAGCTCCTAGGCTCCACACTGAAAGGGGATAAATAGATTACGATCAGTGTGGAAAGAAGTACACAGTAAACCCCTTTGCCCAGATATTCAACTGGAAATACCGTATAGTCACAAACCTCTATGGTTCAGCCTTCCTACCCTTCAAATTCTTCACAGAAAAAGGATTCTCTATCCTCCCTTTTCTTCAGATTTCTCTTGGTCATTATAAAGACTGATGATTATAAAATCTTTCTGCATATAAAGGCATGTGCTTTCCCCAACAGTGGCTGAAGTCTCTAAAACATTCTCTAAGAAATTCTGCTGGCAAACTTCATTGTGACAGTGAAGTACAGGAAGATAAAGTTTATCAGAAAATTTCAGCTCCTAGGCAAAAGTATTTTGTGTTTGCAAACGTTGAATTATCAGACCATTATCTGAAATTTAACAAAGTAATAATTCCATACAAGTTTCACTAAAACTTTAGGTGGCACAAAATGAGTTTACTACAGCATGGGCAGAGGACAGAGTATTAAGAGTTTCATCAGGTCACTTAAGCATATCTTTCCTCTATCTGCTAAGAAAAAAAAAAATCTAAATTAAACAAAACTGTAATTTGGGGCCTTTCTACTTACCATTTTTCCTCTCTATGTAAAATGAAAGGTATTGGTCCACATCACAGCCTAATGGGCTTCAGATCTTCTATGGCAAATACATTCCTCATAAAGCATATGAAAAATTACCTATGTGCTATTTCAGTGAAATGACATATTTAAGATGGTGTCAGCCTTTCCATTACAAACACTGTTTTTCAGATCTTTACAATCTGCCCATAAAAATGTGCTTCTGCCACGAAAATCAGCAGCATGTCCCACCCCTGCAAGAAAGAAATAGTTTTTCCCACTTCATCCAATTTTGACCAGGAATTTTATATTTCAAATGTCTGAGCAGAGCAAATACATGGTGGGCACAAGTTTCAGCCACGTGTCTCTCCCATCTACATTCGACCGATCGGTTGCTTCCCTGCATGTCCTCCAGGTACATGAAATATGTATGAACTGGGCAGAATATGTCTCATCCTGAGATCTGATTAATGATGGAAACAATTCAAATTATTATGACTGCGGTAGGCCACAAGAGGCCCTATTCTGGGCACCATAGAAAGCCAGTAAAATAGAATTTGCTCCAGAGTTTGTAGTCTAATTGAATAGAGCAGACAGACAAAGAGTAGGAGAAAGGAAATAATATTATCCCTTTTCCTTTTATACAGAAATAACTGAAATGCTCAGACCATGAGATCCTGGTGCTGTAGTAGTCAACAGAAAAAATTCTGTTAATGTGAATAGGGTCAGCGTTTGCACAGGATTCTCAGAGACTGACTTCATTAAGATCAAACAAGATGAACAATCTGGCTGTAAAGTCCATGCATTTAAATGGCTGAGTTTTTCTGATCTGACATTATGTTAATCATCGTTAAAGAATACTTAAATGACACTTCTCTATTATAGCTTTTTTCTGATTCAGGGATACAGCAGCTTGTAAAAATCAGTTTGTTGATGTAATTTCGTGTTCTTTATGTAAAAATCTTACTTTGGTTATTGTTAGCTCGATACTTATTGGTGCTATCAAACCATGAGGTTGAGGCCACCAGTAAAATCAGATCTGAAAACTTAACAACATTATAGCTGACTTTATAGCAACAGCAGAAAGTTAATATCTATATTGGTCTTACCTGGTTGGACTATATCCAGGAAGCCATGGCATTCGTGCTGGATGAATCAGAGAGAGACAATTTCTTTGAATATTTCATTAGTATAATCTGCATGGATACTCATAGGAAGCACTAGAAAAGAAACACAATATATATGCTCATCTGTGCTTCAGCAGATAAGCAGGCACACTTGCATAAACTAACTGGTTATTTTTCTGAGTTACCTAGGCAACAGAATTTTGTGTGTCCTGCCCATTCAGGACTCCAGTAAAGTATTTGATCCCACTGGTAAAACTTGGAAAGCACTCACAAGGAAAAGCCAAGTACAGCAGAATAAAGCCTTGGATAGGAGAAGAGCAGAGTTAGTGAAACACTGCGTCAGGGTTACCAGACAAAAAGGAATCAACAACTAGCTGCATAAATAATTGAAGTGAAAACTATATATGCTGGTTTTCTAAGGTGTTATAAACCCATGAATTCCAAGAGGGTTGGAGGGACTGTAACCAAGCAACAGGTACTGAAACTTGGTCCTCTCTTTTGGAAAAACAATGGGCTTGCAAGTCATAATGACAATATCTGGCACTGACAATTGAGTCTTTCCATTGATTTTGTGGTCTTTGGATCCAGTCATAAGAAGAGATGTTTATGGAATGAAGAATGGCATTTTTATTTGGTTTAGGAGAGACTTATTTCAGTATCAAATCTGACTTTTCTAATAAAAGGTAGGTCAACAATTTCTGGATGAAGTAGATTTTTTCTGGTACTAAAGAAAGATCATGTATAAGTAATGTTTTGAGATTTATTTTTCTTGAAAGTTTCTTTAAAAAAAAAATAATGGACACAACTTGCCTTTTCTTGCATTTGGCAACTTACCTGTGGGTGTATGAAAGAGAAAATAAAATCATATCCCAAGTGAAGTCAGTGGCATGCAGCACTCTTGTTGATTGATGTGCAATAATGACTTCTCCTATTATGTGTCTCTCTGAGTTTATATTTCCCCCTTCAAGTTAAAACATGGCTTTTTATATTGAACAAAATTATTGCACTCCTAATCCACAGATGCACATAAGCTTGTGCTTAACCTTTTAGCCGTTAAGAGTAATTCAACTGGAATTGAATTCAACTGGAGCAGAATCAAACTTGTATGTGCATACAGAAAAACCCAAAAGGTATCTGCCAGATATCTGCCAGATTTTTCACAAGAGTTTGAACAGAGCATTCTTTTTTAGAGGTCATGGTTTAAACTCCTTGAAATTGATAAGCAAACTGCCATCCATTTTAATGAGCTTTCTGTCAGTCTTACCTTGTCCAGATGCCATTTCTGTCTAATTCTCAAAATCTGAAACATCTTATCCAAAGCTGCCAAAACAAAGAAGATCAGGCATTTGATTAAGCCACCCAGAGATGAAAACTCTGACATGAGAGCAGTCTCATTTGCCTCCATCCATATCTTTATTATGAATCTCATGTTTCATCTTTTCCTATGCTAATTGTTAATAATTCCTGAAGGAATATAACATTCATTAAGGGCTTCCTAATTTATTGAACATCAGTTTCATCAGGTAATTTTAATCATATGAAAATAATTCTAAATGCATTTTGATATACAATTTCCTGTTGCAGTCTTGTAGGCTTCCTCTTACACTGTGTCATTTGGAGCAATATCATCTCTGGTTATTCTCCCGTCTACCTTCCATCATTGCAGATGCCACCGTATTTCCATAAATTGTTGTATCTATTTATGTAACTGCTGCCAACTGCTAAAGAGTTGTTTCTTTTTTTTTTTTTTTTTGTGGAGAATCGATTACCTGAATTATATTGAAAAGATACAGAGGCCTGTATCTAGTGGAGTCCCCCAGGGTTCGGTACTGGGACCTGTGCTGTTCAATATATTCATCAACGACTTGGATGAGGGAATAGAGTGCACCCTCAGCAAGTTTGCTGATGATACGAAACTGGGAGGAGTCGCTGACAAGCCAGAAGGCTGTGCGTCCATCCAGCGAGACCTAGACAGGCTGGAGATTTGGGCGGGGGAAAATTTAATGCAATTTAACAAGAGCAAGTGTAGAGTCTTGCACCTGGGCAAGAACAACACCACGTTCCAGTATAAGTTGGGTACTGACCTGTTGGAGAGTAGTGTAGGGGAGAGGGACCTGGGGGTCCTGGTGGACAGCAGGATGACCATGAGCCAGCACTGTGCCCTCGTGGCCAAGAAGGCCAATGGCATCCTGGGGTGTATCAGAAGGGGGGTAGTCAGTAGGTCAAGAGAGGTTCTCCTCCCCCTCTACTCTGCCCTGGTGAGACCGCATCT
>WKFP01015271.1:2421909-2570889 GCA_011057875.1 Pterocles orientalis | reverse complement strand
ATAGGAGGTTCCACTTGAATATGAGAAAAAACTTCTTTACAGTAAGGGTGACAGAGCACTGGAACAGGCTGCCCAGAGAGGTTGTGGAGTCTCCTTCTCTGGAGACATTCAAAGCCCGCCTGGATGCGTTCCTGTGCGATCTGATCTAGGTGTTCCTGCTCCGGCAGGGGGATTGGACTAGATGATCTTTCGAGGTCCCTTCCAATCCCTAACATTCTGTGATTCTGTGATTCTGTGAAGTTGTTTCACTTCATCCATCAAACCCCTGCCTTCCTGAAACTCAGATCTTGCAAATATGAGAATACTTAGGAGCACTACAGCACTTCTATATATTTTGTTAAACTGGCTTTACGAAGTTGTCATATGTTAGATATTTAAGAAAATAGGCATAATCTCTTTAAGTATGCAATGGGAAAACTACTCATAATACCTTTGACTCATTCAGTCTGCCATTATCAATACCAGCAGTTCTCAAATGTTTTATACTGGGCAGCTTTTCCTCTGTCTGAAATACTCTGCACCTTTCCCTCCCTTTCTCCCCAGTACCTTCCTGCCTCACGTGTACATCTGTTTCATTCATATACTGAAATAAGTTTGGTTGTGTGCATGCACACACAATATTCCAAACTCCACCTGCACAGCAAACCCATCTTATATGCATATTTACACACGTGTATCTATTGATGTGTCTATGTGCATGTGCACATGTGTGTGCATGTTTATACACACATGCTTACACATACGTAACCAGTATGCAAAGACAGCCAGGGGAACAGAGCATTCTTATACAGACTAAAATTTCATGGAATACCATTAAATTTCAGTACAAATGTGCTTTAAAACATATCTACTGTCTTTCAAAGATCTATCCATTCTTTCTTTTGTTTCAATGCTACAATAGTTTTTACTGAAATACATATCTTGTTGATGTTACTCCACTGCTGGGCCAAGATGGTAAAAACTACCCAGGTCTACATTTGCTAAGAAAAGAGTAAAAGAACAGGAAAGCATGCAAAAGCAATAGAGTTGAATAATAAACATGATTTTTGTTGTTTAAAATTCAGAGATACCTGCCCCTATTGCAACCAAAGAAGGAACTGAGAACTATGAACGTGTATTTACAGGCTGAACTTGTTCCTGACATCTCTGATTTTTTTGTCCCTATTCTTTCCCTAAGTCTTATTGAAAAAAAAAAAAAGTAGTTCAAATGAATGTCTTGTTATTCACTGTCTGCAAGAATAATAAAGATGTTCTCTAGCGGAAAACAGGAAGCAGGGTCTTGTATGATCATGGGGAAAAGAAGAGAGAAGCATTATGAGGAGAACCATCTATTTTTATTGAAGGTGTTGTGTTCATGCAGTTTTTGTCAGGAAATCCAAAGAATTTGCTCCCACTTTCAGTTTGAAAAAATGGCAGCCTTGTGTTATAAGAAAGGAGAAACAGCCTTGTTTCTCTTCAGTGCTTCTTTTATAGGAAGGAGACAGATGTACTGTAGCTGTCCACAATTCCTCCACTTAAAGTTAGAAACTGGCATGTCCTGCCAAAAGAAATTAAATGTAATGAAAATGTGTTTTCTGGCCAAAGTCAGAAACTGCATTTGCTGTATCACAGTACATGTGCCCTGGGGGCTACCTGATGTTCCCCTTTCAGCAGTACTAGGAGTATGTGAGCATTTTTTGGGACTGATTTTCCACTACTTTGTCCCTCAGCTAAGTATTTGTACCTGCTGCTAAGCAGATGTGAGTGCTACCCTCAGCAAACGGGGATTTCTGAATAACAAGTATTTTGCATTCACAAAGCACAGATATAAATATCTATTTTAAAGCAGGTCTACTGACTTGGTAGAGAAGGGATTCTTGACTCGTATATATTCAGAAGACAAGACCTTAAAAGTATCCCCAGCTGGATGATGCACCATCCTCTCACTCTACACAGCGCCGTCTTTCCACCCAAGTTCTGGTACTGTAGGACACCAAATCTGTGGGCAGGACTTCCCAGAGCATGTGTTTGTAATCAATGAGAAGGGGAGGACACTATCAATATGCATTAGTCTTTCCTGCCAACCGATTAGTTTCAATCAGGGTCCAGTAAAGGCAATCCACTGGCTTGAAATAGAATGACTTCATCTAGTGTCTCTCTCTGCTTTAGCTGTTTTCATCCAAAATCCCCTCTGATGACAAATCTACGTTTTTCCATAGGTTCGTTTCCCACTCCCTCCTCCCCCCTTACATTTTTGCTTTAACAGAGATGAGGTGATAGAAGCACCAGCTTTTCTTTAAGAAAAAAATAAAATAACAAAACATACTATCCCGATCCATCCTGATCTTTGGATTTCAAAGAGGCTAAGTCAACTGCTGACCTAATGGGGGGTTATGAAGGTGCTGTTAGACTACCTTATGTCACTATAATCTCCAGTCACAGACCTGCCAGGCCACTGGACTGGTCTCAAACATAAACTATACCCATCTTGCAGCTGCTCCACTTTGTTTTGCTCTGCCAGCTTCATGCTGTATTCCAGCAGTTGGGAAACATGAATTTGCTTTTCTCCTTAATTCACACTGGGGGAAGAAGGGGCCCATCTTCACAAGGAAACATTATGTGCTGTTGTTGCTTCTTCAGGCAAACAAAACTTACTAAAAAACTGTGACCAGGTGTAATTCTCTTGATTAAGGTAGTTTAATATTTCTGCCAATACTTGTAATTTAATGTCTGCTTTCAGACCTCATAGTTTTTGCAGTTGAATTGTGAAAGATCAGCAGCTGAGCTTCAGTAGCATTCCTCCTCATTTTGCGTGCTCCCTTTGCTGTTTTGTAGAGCTACTGAATACAAAATGAAGTGCAAAAGTGTGTCTGCTCTACAGCTAGCAAAGCATGAAGTACTTCTTTCTACAGCTGTGGAGTACATCCAGAATATTCATAACAGTGTCACAGGAGATGTGATTCAATGTGTGACACCAGATGATTAATGCTCACAGCAAAACACAAGCTGGTTTAAATAAACAAAACTAAATACATTTTTATGATTATAGAAATCATGTGTTATATGTCTGAAGGAACGTCAGCTGCTTCTCCCAAATGCTTTATATTTGTTGGCTTATTTTTAAGTGGATTGTTCATTGGATTTTCCTACCACATAAATTCTTTGACACTATGGCCCAACAAGGCAACTCAGTGATTTGGATAGTAGCTTGGGACACAGCGCGTAGATGTACATCAGTCTCCATCTTGTTTTATGATCAGTAATCTACAGCATATTGTTCCAATTTTCAGCCTTAGAAAGACATCCCAAGAGTTTAAAAGGGCAGAGACCTTAACCCAGGGCCAAACTTGCAGGATTCTCCCTTCCCTGCCACAAGGGCATAGCCCAGCTGCACTTGTTGGTTCCTCAGCATGAGGGTTACTCTCTGTTCCAGCAATGTTATGTTCTGTGGAACGAGTCACTTGGGCTGCAGTCAAATGGATGGACCAGAGACCAGTTCTGGGTCCAGTGTGTGCCCTGGCAGTGCTCCAGCTGCACACTGGAGCAAACCCACATGGTTCTAACCACCACCCCTCTGCATCTTCCCCTCCATGGGAGGGAAACACAGGCAGGCAAACCACTACACTGTATCACATGCTAGTCAGTGATCACTGGCACAGGAGCCGAGGGGAAGCCAAAATTACTACCCCACAGCAGAGTCAGAGCCACCATCTCTCTTTCGATTCCAGATCTTAGCTGACAAGCCGCTAAAATAGCATTTCCTGCACAATAGCCTTGCCCCACGTGAAGCAAAATTTTAACTTGCAAAGTTCTAGGTAAGTTCTGAGGTTGAGGACAGGAGTAAAGACTGTGATTTTGTACTGCTCTTCCAACTGCGCTAAGGAAAACTGAGTCCTAACTGCTGTGTCTGTGCAGGTTTAGGGAGTGTTACAGCAGCGTGTCACCAGCAGTATCACTGCCATACACACAAACCCAACACTACCATAGATCCTCTTTATTAGGAAATTGTAGGAAATTGTGTCTTCGATATGTCTGTGCTGAATGTCAACACACCTGCAAAATGAGTAATCTCCAAGCTCCATCTAAAAAAAAGCCTTTGTACAGAAAATGTGAAAAATAAGCAGGGTTGTACAGCATGAGAGACATAACTGTAAAACGTTTTTCACTTGAAAACCTTTGTTTATGGAGTCATCAGGATGCTTTTTCTGTGGAAACAGCAAAAACTTCGATCTGCCTTTTTCTTGTATACTGTTCAGATTATCACGCTTACAAGGAAGAGTGGAAAATGGCCCGCCAGATGGTTAATGGCCCTTCTGAGAAATAGCCTTCTATGTCGCTTTTTGGAAGTCACTTGTCATGGAACTACCATAATGCAATCTCTATACTCTCATCGTTCATAGAAGTAAGTATATTTTAAGCAGGTATTATCAAGGACAAGAGAGCCTGAATTTACTTGTCTCAAAGATACCTCTTAGTGCACTGACTGTAAATCTACTAACAAGTTACTTTATCTGGAAAATACAAGCAAAGTAATACAGAGGCAGCATGCAAGGGAGTTCTGACAGCTCCTCAAATGGGGGTCGTGGCTCCTCACGACCCTCTCTGTTGACAGTGGCTTGGGGGCTTTGCCACTGCCCGTCATGTTAAACATCCCTTTATTACCCCAGGATTATCTGTCTACTTATATTTACCTTCTGATATCTCTGCACAATGATTGTAGGTGGAGGTTTATGCTGCCAACAGTCGCAAGAGGCCCGAGTTAATCTTATTTAACTTCAGAGACCTAAAGACAGGAACCTAGAAAAGGCAGGCTGCCTAAACAGTTACTGAGAAAGGGAAAGGGGCAAACAACCTTTTTATTCCATTATAGGCAAGGAAAAGTCCTCAAGGCTCTAAACCAAGAGGCATGGAGTGGCTTCATTATTTTGTACTGCATTATCTTGTGGTTTCAGGCAAAGATGCTTAGGTTGGGTTTTGCTTACTTATCATAACTTAATAGTAAAATAGTGATGGTCTTTGTGATTCTCATAGTACATCCACATTTAATGGAGTGCATGTACATGTGTACACACACAAAACACAACTTCATAAATTCTACATCTTGCATGCTTATAGTCTTTTTTTTTTGTAGAAACATTGTGATTAGAAGTCCATTTCATATTTTCAGATAAGTAGACTTAAGTAATTTTTGCAAACTAGGCAAAAATTGAGTTCTTACTAATAACACAAAATCACAGGTATGTCAGTTCCCACCCAGTTCTCTGTACTCATGCCTTAGGGCGTAGCCTGAGAGAAATCTGCACATGGTCCAAAACTGACTGAAACTAACAGCAATCTTCTCTGTGGACTACAAAGGGATGTGGAACAGGCTCCAGATGACACTGATTAAATTTAGCTTTTTCTGATGATGCTCTTTTTGGACACTGTGATTATTTCCTTGATTTAAACATTTAAGGTTATGGAACTAGACATTCCCTGATTTCTGCTCAGAGGTAATGGCACTTTCTCTCTTAGGATGGTTTACGCCTACCTTGTAGAAATCATTGTAGTGAAGAGGAAGAACGGGTAACGTCCTTGGCTTTTGTAAGTGCTCTGGACAAGGCAAGCTATTTTGCTCATGATTCCAAGCTCTCTGTCTCACATGTGTCATGATTCAAATGGTCAGTAATCAAGAGATCACCTCCTCAGAACACTTTGTTCCATAGATGTATGCACATTAAACTTGGAATGACACTGGAAAATAAATTAATTAGAAGTACTCAAGGTTAGCCTGTTCAGCTTGCACCCTATGAAACTAAGACTAGCACTGGAATATTGTGACAATTAGCAAAAAAAAATTCTGTTCAAAAAATCTGAAGTTATAAGCTTATTGTCTCTGATTCTTTTTGTTTAGACCAAGGAGAAAATTCTGTAGAGAAAAAATACATGGAGACACATACGTAAAACGCAGCAGCAACATAAGAATTTCCTTCTTTTACCTCAAGTCTCAGGGCAAGACAGACTTCTTGATATCTTTTATTCTTAGTGCATTTTGACATTTCTTTCATTCTGTCCAGGCAATGCTATCATATATTTATTACTTGTAAGCATTGCAGTACTGCAGGTTGCTTAGTTTTAAAACACAACTCTTAACAAATACATGTACATAGAGTAAAAATGTTAAACTACAATTGGGTCTAAACTCTTTTGGTAGCATTAGAATACTTGAAGGAATGGTTGAAGCCCATCTAAACAAATTGTTCCTAAAGAAATAACAGGATTTTTCCATGGCCAATTCCAATCCCCTAATGAGAGCACAAAAGACATGATTTAAACACAATCCAGATTTCCTCTGTATGCTTTTTTTTCTCCTTCCTTAGAAGCACTTCTACACAAAAATAGAATCATTTTGCTGTAAGAATTCTTCCCTCAGTTTGTCCAAAAGATGACTCTTCCATGGGGAGGAGAAGATGTGTGTTTATGAGAGCTAGATAGTAAAACAACTCATTATCAGTAAAGCATGGGTCATATCTGAAACATCATTCATATCGTGATTCAGTGTGGCTGAAAAGATAAAAATTCAGGCAATAGGCTACGTTCCCCAGCTGCAGGAACAATTTCAATATTTTTTCCTCAGCCAAGTCCTAGCAGACCTAAAATTTTACTACCACTATCTGCCAGATTAGTTTCCAGAAGACAGTGTTGCAGACACATCATTAAGAAAAAGACTTCCAGGCTATTTGATCACAGTCAAAAGTAGAGACTGTTGTGAAGATTTTTGTATATCATGCTTTTCAGGAACAGCTGCCAACATTTTGAGCTATGCTGTTCTTGGTTTGGAGTTGCATCTATCTGAGCATGATTAGGTGCCTGACTTCTAGGCACAGCCATTAACAGAGTCTGGAGGCTGCATTTGTAAACTGGTTTTGAAGAAGTCCGAACAATTTCTAAAATAGCGAGTGGAGCTGAGACTCGCCTATTGTTGGATAATACATTCACTTTCACCTTTCTCCATTTACCTGCCTGCCAGATTGGCCCTGAATAAGTCTGATATCCTTCCTTAGCCTTACAGCCTTGGCTATTACACTATGCTATTGTCTACAAACTGCAATTTAAAATGCACTGTATTACACGACTTTTGTCTGTCTTTTTATTCTGCCTGCCTAATGCCTATAGAAATTGGTCCTCAACTCAGGCTTCTAACGGCTGCTATGAAATGAAAACCATTCATGTGGATGTTGTTGTAAGAGCAGTCCTATATAAGGAGAAAGTCACTTGAGAAGCTCTGGTTGTTCAGGTAAAAGATATGCACTGTTCTTGAGTTTTACAGTACCAACTATGTTTGTGTCTTGCAAATGGTTTCCCATGTGTAACTTTGTTTTATAGCCTTTAAGCAATGCCAGCTGGAAGCCAAAGACAAGCTACCGAACCAATTAACAGAGGTCCCCAGTAAGCTCGCAGAATCTACACTCTGTCTGGACCCCTGTAACTACTGCAGCTTGATGCAAAATCCTTGGGGACTGCAAACAGTTTTACAAGCTGAACTAATCTACAATTTCTCATCAATTACGTCAGTAGATGCAAAGTAGCTCACAGGGGAAGTAAACTCACTTCTTGCTGCTATTATCTGAGTTCCTAAGGTACCATTTTCCTCCTCCCTGGCCCTGGGTTTTGAGGGTAAACCATTCATCTCTTTTTAATCCATATATTCTCTTTTTCCAGTGTAGGGACAAAAGCAAAGATTGCCTGTTAAAAAGGAAAGAAACAACTCAAGAATTATCTTGTAAACACTGCTTTTTGAGTACGCCTTGTTGTCTTCTTTAGAAAATCCTCATAGCAAAAAAAATTTCCTCCTCCCCATTAAGAGAGTAGAACACCTGACAATGGTGTAACCTCAGTGTACAAAAGGAGAACATGCTGAGAATTTGTTCACACAGAAATTCTAGTGACTGTATGTAAGGCAGCGAGTGAAAGAGGAAATAAAAGAAGTAAGCATAAGAGAACAACAGCAGAATAATAGGGCAAGCATATCGACAACTTCAACCCTAGTCATATCTCTCGTAGTCAAGAAAATGTGTCTGACACTCTGAAGGAACCACAGTACACCTCTACTGCTGTTCATGGAGATGTGTTCAAAAAAACCAAACTTCTGCTTTTATTTCACCCCACACCAAGTAAACCATACAATCATGCAGACTATGAACTGGATAAAAATTTCCCTATGAGCAATGAACTTAATCCAGCAATCTCTTATTAAGAATCAAAGAAAAGTCTGCAACACAAAGCAGGGGGGTTTGTTTGTTTCCAGCCCCCTCGCCCTGATTATTAACCTCAGGCACCTGGGTCTAATTATGCTCTCAAACTTAAGCAACTCCCATTGATTTTACAAAGACCTACATACAGCTGAGTCCCCATCCAGGATATTCAGCTTTCCAACACTCCCACAGGATTACTGTCAATGAGAAAGTGCTTCTCAACTTCTTAGGATAGAGTGACATCTTGTGGTTTTTTCTTTTTTCCATAATTGAAAAATAAAACATTTGCCACAAAAGCTTTTTTTGTTTTGTTTCTGGTATAACATTAAGATCTTATTTGTTTACTAATATCATGTGCTTGATTCACAGAAACTGATTTTTTTTTTTTAAATCAGTCTAGTTCCCATTAAGAAGTACAGGTGTTATTGTCCTAAACAGCAGCTTACTTTGCTATCATCAAGGCTTTCAGAAGGATAATGAAAACCAGCACTTGAAACAGCAACAAAAACATTCTAATTCATACAACATGACAAACTTTTGTTTGTAGTACTAATCTGGAAAAGTTCTTTGGTGCTTATGGTCATGTAAAAGCAGGATCTTATTTAACTAAGTCTGTCTCCAGTGGCAGCACCACCACTAAAAGGATTTGTAGGGAAAGTACTCTTTCCAGCTGCAGCTCGGAAAAGCATTTCCACCTGGACTCCAGTAGATGTATGCAAGAAAGACAGAAGATTGACAGCATTAGGGAATTGCATCTCACCTTTAAACTCCATCTCCATCACAGAAGGATCTCAGTACACACTGTCACTTACACAGTACAATTATGGAAGTTTCAGTAATTTATTTTCCAATATAACCTCCAACACAAAATACAATTTTTAATTTTAAGACTATACACCTAAACTCACATATGAGCCACTATTGACAAATTCCCCTTATCAAAAAAAAAAAAATCCAGAGACAAAATTATTTTGCTAGTTTTGTTCCAAAAAAGCAATAGCATCTTTGAAAAGAACATTATACAAAATCTAGATTAAAAACCACAATGGAATAGCATTCATATACCTCATTAAATTGCCAACAACACTTAAGATATTATCATTACTGAAAACCAGTATTGTTTAAGAGCCGATCTTGTGGTCTACAACTAACATCTTTGCACAATTTGGTAATAAACTAATTCATGCTATTGAAAAACAGATAATTCTCAATCTTCAAGAAACATGAAATGGCTAGTTTGTATCTGTAAGGACTAGGAGAGTATCAAGTGAAATAACTAGTGGTTGCACTTCTGTTTTTGCTGGTTTTCCTCTACACCCACTGAGGTAATTCTCAGAATCAGATTTGGAATATGTGATTCTGCATCATTCCACTTAGTACCTATGCTCAGTCTAACTGCTAGGGAACTTGCCCGATATCCTCTATAAATACTTCTGACTGGCAGATGTCCTTCCATAATTCCATAGCTTTAGTTCAAACCTATTGTTAGTCCTTCCCTTGGTAAGAAGCATCTATGCTGCCAGGAACTAATGCAAAGAAAACACAAAATTGGTCAGGATGAACTTCCGATGGACTGAAAATAAGCATGATTGAGGGTTGTCATCTGCTTCGGCATACCTTTCCAAATCAGAGGAAACACCTCAAAAATTACCCTGAAAAAAATGTAATAGCTTAAAAATCAGGCTCCCATAAGGTTAAAACCACAGGATTAGCATATGGGTCACTTTTACAGACATTAGGCAATGTTCATAGAATCATTTAAACATGGAGAACCAGCCTTGTGTAACACTATCCCAAACGAGCTGGTTTTACCTGCAGTGAGACTAGTTTAGTATCTTGGTAAAATTAGCCCCTGCTCCTTCTTAGAAGCACTCCCTTTTTTTCCCTCCCAAGCATAACATTTTTAGCTATACAGAACTAAAATTACAATTTTTGTCTAAATTTGAATACAAAAAACTGTCTCACCAATTCCAGACTATAACACACGAAGGGTAATATGCAACCGCAATACATTAAGGAGCCCCATTCTTCTCTGCAACAGAACTAAACAATGCAAGAAGGCAGGGCTAGAAATGTGTCCAAATGCCCTTTCTCCGAGGGAACATAACCAGCCTCCACAGGGAACATTCATCGCTTTGCAGTTTGACCTGCACGATTTGCACCAGCAGGATAAAAAAACCCAAACTGAACAATGTGTAAAATTTTGGAAGTTCTCCTTGCATGAATAACTTTGTGAGGTATGTCTACACTGTTTTGAAGTGAATGTATGTCAGAGAAGCCTATAACTGAAGTTCAGTCAATATGCAGTTGTTCTCATAGAATTCAAAAGACAAAACTATTGACCGAGAAGAAACCCACTTATTATCCAAAAGTTTGTATTTATGATTTTTTTCAAAGGAGCTCCTCCCTTCTTTTCTCCTACTGTCTCTGACCTTTTTAATAACTTCTGTTCTTTTTATATTTTGCACAATGAGGGAGGAAATAATTATACGCCTCTCTGGTGACAACTGGTACTTCTCCTCCTCTTGCAAATGGAAACAGCAACTAATTCCCCTGCTAATATTTACTTGTGGTATGTGTCATTCTCCTCTCTGTCAGTTTATTCTTAATAAAAAGTTAGGGAATAAAAAGTTAGGGGAAAAAAATGTTCCTTTAGACATTTATTTATGAATAGAACATTTTTAGACATATAAAATTAAGGGTGTGGGTTGTTTTTTACTTTAAGAAAGATCATTCTAGATCCCTGAAGTGAGATACTGCAAAGCTTAGGTTAAAGTAGAACACCTTCTTTGGCGGAGAAAAATATGTACACACAAATGACATTACTATTAAACTATTTTACTTCAGTCACATACATAACTATTCTAACACTGACTAGTCTCAAATATTCATGCGATCAAATTTTATTGGCATCAACAGTTACGGAAGGTGAATTGCAGAGTTGCATGCAGGAGCATTCATAAAAGCAACATTTTAGAATCACATGTGGGAGAGTTCACACAAAGTCTACCACAGTTATTTTATAGAATAAAATCCACTAGGCTTAATTGGTTTCATTAACTTTGATGAGACAGCATATGTCATTCTGTTTGCTACTTTTACAGGAACAGGAAGAGATCACATTTTCCAGCTGTAGTTCAACTCTATAAATTATCATCAAGGTTTGCCATTTGCATTATTCAGAGCTGCACACATTCTGCTCCTGTCTCATTGACCAAGCCAGTCTCTTGACTGCAAAAAAAAAAACTATAAATAAAAGATTTGCAACATTTTTTTGCTTTACAGTTCACTAGAACAAGAAACAGTTGTTGACATGTACACAATTTTATTATAAGGACACAGCAATCACAAAGACAGAAACAGAACCATTATTTTAATACTGTAAGCTTTCCTCTGGAAACTGACTTGCACACAGTTAGATCTGAAAGCATTTTAAACAATATCTTGGGGGAAAACACAGCAAACCTTAAATATATTAACTTCAAACTTTATGTGCTTATCTCCTCTTTTTGGTAGCTGGTGACAGTTAAAGCTCTTCAAAGTCATGGCCGCTTGCATTCATTGCTTCAGGGTGCATCACCCTTCCCATGAATAACACCGTACCTATGGAAAAAGGGGGAAGGAGAAGGAAAGATGTCAGAACCGAAAAGAAAAGTTGAGGTTATAAGACGATGAATACTAAGTTCTCGAGCATGCGGTGCACAATTTTTATAGGAATGTATGTCTCAGAGAACTTGGTAGCCATGAAAGGCAATGGATCAATAGCCCTAGAGAAGCTGACCTCTTTGTATTCAGAACTGATTCAGTACAGACAAGAAGCGCTTCAGTGCCCCTCTGCTTCTTCTAACAGCTTGACTGTAGACCCACGAGAAATCAACACAAAGGTTCACTTTCATTTCCATGGTTCTGGTGAAGGCCCCCGCTGCCACTGATGTCACGATGTTATGACACAGTACTGGTTTCTAGGCTGGGGGGCTCCAAAGGTAGTGATTAACCCTAACTGAAGTGGGGACACCTAAACAGAGTAACCATCATCACTTCTGACCCTTACATGCTTGAGCTGCTGGACAATGTTCTTCACAGAATTAGAAGTGAGCCCCAAAAGTCAGCACACCAATCAGGTAACAATTCTTAATAGATAGATACTCTGAATTCACAGATTTACTCCACAGTAGAGCATGCAGCCCACAACAAGGAATTCTCTGCTCCACTGTGCTACTTAATCACCATTTTCACCTTTCCCATTTTATACATTTCTATCTAAACTGTTTAGACACAGTAATCAATCACGAGCACTTAGGGTATTCTTGAGAATAAGTGTAACCACCTCAGATTTTTTTGAAAAGGTTTCTAACCTCAGATTTCTAGATCAGTAACAATCTTTCATGCTTCAACTATAGTTGTTGGTGATTCCTTTTTCTACATGCAACAAGAAGGTCCATGCAACATTAAGAACAGCCCTGAGGCTCCCAAGCTCTACTCTGTTCCGATTTAAACTTTTCTTTTGGGGGATATTTTTGTGTATTGAGTAGGTAAAAGGGCAGATGCCCTCCTCCAGATGCATTTTTGCCTAATTATGTGTCTGCAACAGCAAGGATACTCAGTTCTGGTCAAAAAAAACAACCCCTAGGAGCTGGTATCATGCCTTGCACACAAATGATTGTACCTTGCTAGACTATAAGCATTACCATTACACTAAATTGCTTAATAAACATTGATACCTGTGATGGGGATCTCAAATAAAGAAAAAAAATCTGTCAAACTGAACCTACCAGAGTTCGCCTGTAGACCATTTACGATACCACAACACAGACTCATATAAGAGACTGTGGGCGCATAGTAATGTTTTGTCACTCAGTCACATCCACATCATTAAGACAAATTACAAATATGAAACCAAGGAATCGCTTAGTCATTGTCCATTTTGCTAGTGAGTGCTGTTCTCACCCCTCGCCTGCCACAGAACACTTTAAGAGTGCAAAAGAATTATTAATAGCTGTAATATCTGTCCATTATGCAAATCACTGGTACCGGGAACATAGCACGCTAGTCTTACTACAGCCAAGCTCTTAAGGAATACAGTGATTATGGATATTCAGGGCAGTAACACTGTGTTCTCTAAAGTAAAATGGTGAATATTTCTTCCCTGGGATTTTTAATCATATAATTGCAAATATTTTTCAGGATTATGTCAAGATTTTAATGTCTTGCTTGGAAAAACATTAAGAGGACATAGAAAAGGTCAGCCTTTCAATATTAGGTATTTTAAGACAAATTCAGGAAAACCCATGATACAAGGCCAGATCATTGATGAAAATATGCAATCTTCATTTGTATACTTGAAGATGTACTGTGAAAAATGTGGAAGAGTCTGCAATATTCTCACCTGTTCTTCTGTTTCTGACCAAAAAGAAAAAGGGATGGTCAACTATAACTTGGGGATACAGCACTGCCATTCTGCTAATGGCAATCATTCCTAAAGGAAAAAGAACAAAAGCAACTTGTTAAATATCACTGCATATTCTCCTGCCCTTCATGAGAGATACTTGTGAAGCTCATGAACAGACACTGAAGTCCCACAGTCTCAGAACTAAGCATCACCAAGAAATAGCATGAAAAGTCTACCTGAAAATGAAAGAGACCTACAGAGTAATTGCACACTTATTTACGCTTTAAGAATGATTATCAATGTAAAGTGGCATGATTTCCCAGGCTGAGTGAGCAGCTTGTAAATTATAAGACCCATACCCTTAAGAGGAGTTATGACTCCTGCTCATTTGTAGAAAGAAAATGCATTACGTTAGACAGCGCTGATGGCCTGTTTTAAAAAGCTCCAAGCCTGCAGTTGATAGTAAAAGGTAACCCTAAATAACTACGGAATATGCAACAATTAAATGGGCTGATGTTGCAGCTTCTACTTTGAGTCTTTAAATAATGCAGACGCTGAAAGTAAAATTAACTGGGAACCAGGTAGCATTTGGCTCTTTGTTATTTTTATTTGGAGAAGCATTAATTTCTCCAGGACATTTACTTTTACATTTTCACTGCACTGTTAATGAAGACTCATGCATGCCAGTAATCTCTGTCCATATTAATGTTAGAATTCAACCCAGCTGCTGATATTCATGACCAGGGAAGTCATTCTTCCTTTCCTCAAAGACTGGTACAAGTAGAAGCAATTAAAAATAACCTAATGATACATATTGGCAACTAATGCAACTTATTTTTAGGAAAAACATGTGATAACCAAGTAAACCCATCACCTGGCCTCCTAGCATTAATAGCTAACAGCTATGTTTTTGCATTTAACATTTCCCACCTTGTATCTCTGTCTACAAGCTTATTAAAATGCAATTGCAACAACTCTCAGCTCCTTCTAACTATTCTGGATCAAATGCCTCTGATCATCTCAAGCAGCAGATAAGAAAATTACACATTCTGAAGTTCCATACAGAAACTATAAATTGCAGTCAGTACCCTCCCAACAATCGGAAGCAAAATAAGGAAGAAAAAGCTTTTCCACAGGATACTCAAAATTGTTTGTGAAACATACTGTGATTTAAAAAAAAAAAAACAAAACACTAACAGTTTTCATTTCCAGATTTCTCTTCTGAAAAGCTGTACACTTGCTATGCTATGTCTTCCTGCTACATGCTACTTGAATACTGTGTTCAGTTTTGGGCCCCTCACCACAAGAGGGACATCGCGGTCCTGGAGCAAGTCCAGAGAAGGGCAACGAAACTGGTGAAGGGTCTGGAGCACAGGTCTTGTGAGGAGTGGCCGAGGGAGCTGGGGTTGATTAGTCTAGAGAAGAGGAGGCTGAGAGAAGACCTTAACACTCTGTACAACTACCTAAAAGGAGGTTGTAGTGAGGTGGGTGCTGGCCTCTTCTCTAACGTAACAAGTGATAGGACAAAAGGAAATGGCCTCAAGTTGCACCAGGGGAGGTTTAGGCTAGATATTAGAAAAAAAATTTTCACTGAAAGAGTGATCAGGCATTGGAACAGGCTGCCCAGGGAAGTGGTGGAGTCACCATCCCTGGAAATGTCCAAGAAATGTGCAGATGTGGTGCTTAGGGACATGGTTTAGTGGGTTAGGTGGTGTGGGTTGACAATTGGACTTGATGATCCTTGAGGTCTTTTCCAGCCTTAATGATTCTATGATTCTATTTAGCTTTCCTAGCTGTACAGCAAGTCAGCTTCAAAAAATCAATTAACAGAATAACCAGACATTTGATTCAGGTCTGCTTTTCAGTCAGGTACCTGAGGCAGCAGCAGCTTCTGATCCTTCCTCATTAACTTCTAGAAATGCCTTGTGAAATGCCTTTGCAAGGTAAAGTTCTTTGTTATCTGGAGAGGAAAAGGAAACATATTTCAAGTGGTCCAACAGCAAGACTGAAGAATTTTTTTCAAAATAATAAACATTGCCCAAAACCTCAAGCCTATTTTCTACCTTCTACACCAAGCAGAGAAGGGTAAGAGCTTTGTGCACAGCAGTTGTATTAAAGTACCTTCAGCCGATACCTTTAATAGCACCATTTACCTCTCTTAAATTTGTAGTGCTCTCCTACACTGTGAATATTAAAATAGCTGAGCACTGCCTAGAGCACCAGTATACCAGACAAAGCAAGAAACAATCCTTGAACATAAGATTTCCAATGCAACCATTGGGAAAAAGGATTACGTCATTATAGGGCAAATACTTATATATAAGAATTTTATATCTGCATTAGGTGCAAGATAGCCTTCCTCTAGGAAAATTAGGTATTTTCTTTCTTCTTGTCATTATATTTAAAAGAAGCTGAAGACATATTGTAAAAACCACCACAGAACTAGGTTTTTTCAGTCTTGTTTGTTTTCCATCCTTCTTTGTCAGTATTTTAATTTTGGTTCAAGCCTACTCCAGCTTAATTCAGTGGATGTTTCATTACTTTTCTCCAGTGGCTAAATGATCAGACCTATTTGAATACTCGGCACCTTGCAGGAAGAAGACACATAACACCATTTAATCTCTTTGACTAAGTTTCATCAGAAAGACATAACAAGGACTAGATATACGTTTATTGTACCTGCATAAACTCTACAGTAATGACACAGCACAACTGGCAGTTAAGAAAGGAATGAGACAGCTTTCTCAACAGGAAGATACACAACCATGACAGTCTGGTCTAACCACCCCAGTGGAACCATTTTGCATTTCTGATCCTTCACAAAATGTTCAACACCAAAACTCTAGCTGAAAGCTGACTAAGGAGGGAAAGCTTGAGACTATTCTTCTAATCGTTACCCATTTATTTTGGCTCTCACAACCACTAATTCTAACACTAATTGCAAGCCAAAACCACAAGAGACAGCCATTTATAATGTCTCTCCCCAGCAGATCTCATTCCTGCTACATACACTCAGAACCAAATTAAGCCTCCTAGTCCAGCAGCTTAACTTAAATTTCACCAATAAAAGCCCCAAATCATTCCCTTTGAGACTGTGCGTAGTAAAACATATACTAGATTGCTAAATATTGTACCAGTTCTAGGCTTCAGTCCCAAGCCTTCAGTAATGCTATCTTTAAAGCTCGGATAAAGTCTCCACCATGCTACTTTAAAACATGGGACATGCAGCATCTACTTATCTTGAACACTAAGCACAATTCTCAGTTTTTGTCTCGTTAACTTTTAAAAGTTAATGAGAAAGGCCACCTGAAAACACAATGTGGTTGTATTCTAACACTAACATCACCTTTAAGCAAGCATTACCTGTAAAAAATAAATCCTAAACTAACTAAATACTACAATCAAGTGTTAAACAGTCATCCCCTAAAGCCTCCATTTCATTATGGAACCATTAAGACTCACATTTTCAAAAAAATGTCTTAGAACAAACACTGGAGGTGCAGGAATATTCACATAGGTGACAATGGATGGATACCTAACCGAAGAGGATGACCAATCCAGGCACATAAGCAAATCCTGTTGTCCATATCTGGTGTTATGTGTGTGCTATCTTCGTAAACACATCAGTTACCAGGATGCTTGGTAAGTTTATTGGTCAGTTCTGCAAATTCTACCTTCCAGGCAGCTATGTTTTGCTATCCTTGCTTGAGACCATTTCAAAACTCTATTGAGCATTTCAGCTATACAGCACTTACTGAAAGAAAACAGTAACTTGGCAGGCTTTCTAGAAAAATGCTGGTTTGGAGTTCCTTACCTTAAACCCAAATAAATTTTTATGTTTAATAACAAACTAATGCCCACTTGGCCTAACCACATACTTGGATCACTTTTTTTTTTATTACAGCGTTTAAACCTGGTCCTGTGACCTGTAATATTCATGGCAATACTCTGTATTTTCATCCTCAATGCTTTATTTTGCCTTCTACCCTAATCCAAGTTTCTAATCCACAGAATATGTAGAATGCCTTTATTCAATGTAGTATAGAGAGTTTTGATTGCTCTGAAGCGATTTTTTTTTAATCTTAACAACCTCATGACCTCAAGGAATACCCAGCAAAGATTTCCATTGTTAAGGTTTCCATAAGAGAAGTACTTTCTATTTGGTTTCAATTTGCTGCCTTTCACTTCCTTGGATATCTTTGTACTTGGATGGCAAAAAGAGCATTTCCACATCCCAAGTTACTTTCTCTCGACTTTCTTCATTCTATTGCCACTACCACATCCCTCTCATTCATCTCTTCCTGAAGTGAATGAATCTGTTTTCATATGGAAGCATAATGTTGTCACCTAGTGCTCAGGCATTCTTCTCTTTGCTCTGTCTTCTGATTGTCGAATCACTGACTGCAGTACTTCAATATCATACACATCTTGTCGTTATTATACATCTTTCCTTTATGGTTTTCACTGTGAAATAGGTGTGGAGCTTACCTAAGTATCTACTATCATGTCATTGCTTCATTGAATCTGGATTTTCATAGGAACCAACATGATTGTTAGTATTTCAGCAAAGTCCCATGGAGATTTGATATCAAAGTTCAAGCTTTCTGCAGGATTCCAGCCTAGATACCCATTAATGTGTGGGAGTAATCCGAGACTTACTTCTAATGTACACGACTCCGTTAGCATCACATTCCATTTGTCATCACACTCCATATGCTTGCAAACTCCTACTCATAGTTGCCAACTGGTTGCTCTGTAAGTCTCATTTTAAAAAAGCATTCAGGCTCATTGGCTTTTCTAGCTTAGGCTGCCCCAGAAAAAATGTGCCTACCTCAGTCAAGACTTCGAATAATATCTACTGGACTGATGCTCTTCTAACTACTTTATATCGTGAAAGTCAGTCATTAGGATCACTTCACTGCTTGCAAAAATGCAAGTCACCTCGAGGTTAAAAGCAGTTGCCATTTAAGGCATTATACAGCAGTAAAATATTATGAACTTTTGAAAGGGAAGGTGAATTTTAGTATTTAAATTAGTTCAAGGGTAAGTCCTAGGCGGTGGTAAAATATTCAACTAGTGAGTTTACATGTTGTGTAAATTATAAAATCTAAAATACCAGAAATTGTTTCAAGATTATTCTGAACACCTAATGGAATCAGAGATGCAAGTAAAACTGGTCAAAGTCTTTTGCTGAAAGTGAGAGTCAGTATACATGCAACTAGACAGCCAATAGGACTGTCCTCTTACTCACCTGTGTTAATTGACAACTTAATGTCTGCAAGAGCATAATATTTAAAATGTGCATCTGGATTAATACTTTCTCTTTAGTTGTTCACAATCCAGACATCCTGAAAGGTAAAGCTGACTTGTCTATTTCCATTTTTCAGATTGAGTGCAAAAAGCAAAAAATTCTAAATATTGAAAAATAAGTCTGTAATCCTGCAATTTTATTTCTCTCCATTAAGCCCACATAGAATTTCACTGAACTCAACAATCTGTGCCTGGATCTGATTACAGGATTAGGGCCGTTATTGAAATTGCAGAAGGCTTTCCTTGACAACAATCCAAAGGCAAGAGAAACAGGAGAGGGAGAATATTTTTAAATGTAACAGATTTTCTCAAAAATTTCCTTAGATTTCTTTTATGATATGTATCTTCCTAAACTAAAAGTTTCCACACATTTTTTTCAAATATCTGCACTTCAGGTTTCATCAAGTGCCAAATTTTCCAGAGGCTAACAACAAGATGCAGCTAAACTTCTGGCTTCAGCTTCCCTGTTACCTGACATACTATTCAGGTATTTGCAAAAGCAAGCAAAACGCAAACATTTTTCTTCACGATTTTTTTCCCCTTCCTCCTCCCCATTTTACATTGTGAAAATTAGAAATAGGAAACATATTCTATATTTTAATTACTTAATATATCATCTCCATAGCATCAGAGAGGTTTTAATTAAAGACATTACTTCAAAAACATTTTCTTAATTTATGAATGACCTTTTAATCACCTGGTGGCATATGTCCTTTTAAGTGAAAAGCAAGAATGTTACAGTAAAAGTCATAAATTCTCTCCATACATCACTCTACATTACTTTATAAACAAGTTAATCTTTAAATGCCAACAGACTTAATTCAGTCATGCAAAACCTGGTATTTTGATTTTGTACAGTACAATTGTCAAAAAAAATAAGACTTTAAACAAGCCATTAGTCACATGAATTAAAACACAAACAAGTTTCAATGTTTCTGCCAACCTCTCAACTACAGAATTAAACCCCGATATCTAGGTGAATTTTACACGAAATAAAATTAAGAGCCAAGCACGGCCTTTGCGGTTCAATCTCCTCTGTGTATTTTCCATTCTCTTTAGTACTTTTCTTTGGGTAAATACTCTTCTGTATATAGACCAGAAGCCATTTGAAAGCTTACTTTTCTTTGGGGTGCCAGAGAAATTGAAGGTGTTTTTCTCCAGAAAAATGGTAATTTTTTAATAAAGGATTTTTAATTTATTAAAATTATTTTCATATTAGCTAACTCTAGCTTTTCCCCTGAATTTCACTGGAGAAGTGAAAGCAGCAAAACAGTGGACTAAGCTACGTGATACACTATAAACAGTATTTCAAACTTGGTAAAAGTGAAAAGGATATGAAAAATCACAAACATTTCTGCTGTAAATGTTAGAGGAAGGTTTGCCCTCATTACCACTATTTTGAATAAGCTACACAAGTGTGATTGTTTCCAGAGACAGAGAATTAAGAACAGTTATTTCCTATCAGCTACAGATCTATCTGGCTGATTAGGCAGCAAACCACAGAGCAGAAACACACACAGGAAGCGGTATAAAAGCATAAATTACAAAAACTGTGACACCAATCTCACACTGGTGCATGCTTCTAGACAACAACTGGGTTTGCCAAAATTCAGACCATGCTAAATTCTTTGCTTGCATGGCTACTTCTGTTCAGCAAAAAACAAACTTGGGCATTTCAATACCTTTCAGGAGGTATTAAAAGCATAATTATCTCATTTCTACCTGAATTTAGAAACATATTGGACATTTCAACTTCTGAAATAAAGTGTTGACAATGTATTGAAATAGGGAAGCAGCATATGTGACTAAATTGCTTTTATCTCAGAACTCTCTCTTTCCTGTGCTGCTTCTATACAGCAGGTATCTGGGGAGATGACTAATTGTACAACAGCTTAGTGCTCTTAGTGCTGTGAACAAATAGCCTCTGGAGACAAAAGATGACAACCCCCTTGTTGTGTGAATCCCATTTGCTGTCAAGGCACTGAAGCCATATATTGCTCTAATGTAGATGTGCCTCTTGTGTGGTATTACACTTTCTCTACATTTCTAACAAGATCCAGTTCTGAAATACTTGGAGTGAATGTTCCCAGGTCAAAAATCCACCCCGCCCCCACCCCACCTTGATGGATTTCTCCCCTGCCGCAACTGCTCCTACAGTGAGCGCACTCTTACATTATGCAAAAATTGCAAAGGATCAAAAAATTACTAGCAGGTGGTGTTTTGTTTTGTGTTTGTTTGGTTTTTTTTTTTTTTCCCCCCCATAAAGCCACTTTGAAGAGCTTGTTGGTTATCTTTGTGTGATTTTAATACTTCCTCATATACCTTGAGAGAAAACACAGGAACCTCTTACCAGACATCGCAGTGAGGTCAGCACTACTGCTGAACAGCTCTGTAATTCCCAGACCTCTCCAGACATCTTTCAGATCAATTTCCTGTTCTACTGTGAACCTGCAGAACGTAATAGGAAATTACAAAAAGGCCAGAATGTAAGCGGTATTTACTGTTAGCAGTACTTACTGCTATTAGAAGGTTAAAATTTCTAGGTAACGACAATTGAAACACTGAGGTAAATAATGTAGGGTAGGAGATTCAGCACTAGCAGTATAGCATAGCAAATAACAAAATAACCCAACAAATTAGTTTACTCACAGCTGCATTCTTTTTTCTAATGCAAAAGCAATCAAAAATATGCTAATGCTATGTACAACCCCTGACCATAAAACCTCAGTGCAAAATTATGCAGTAGCTAATGTAAATGCTTGTTTTTTATACAAAAGGTTTACCATAAAAGCTGAATTTAATTGTACACATACTAGAATAGAACATTAAATAAGGGAAAGGCAGCACAAATTTCACAGACAGCTGTTGGCAAAGACGGAGTACGAAAGTAAGGAAGACACTCCATTTTTTATTTAGATGGTAAAGGCAAGGACCAGCAGTTATGAATACGAATATAAAGCATTTCTGACTCAGCTTCTAATTACTCGGGTGGCAAAATTTTAATTGGGTTTTGACTGTGAGTAAAGAACAGGGAAAACAAATAGTTGTTAGCGCAAATGCACATGTGAGTATAACCTGGCAGGATTTCAGGGTTAGCTTGCAAAGCCATGTTCTAGGCTATGTTACTATGCTGGTAGGACAAATTGAGATTTATCCTGAGGGCAAGATTTTGAGCAAAGGCTTGTTGCATTTACAAAGACTTCATTTCCAACATTATAAAAGTTATGTCTGGTGTCAGTAAGGCAAAAAAGACTCAAGCACTTTAGGTATGGCCAGAAACAGAGTGGACAGCTGGAAAAACAAATTAATATGTCAGAATAATGATGAATGGCAGCCTCAACCAGAAAATACCAGAAGTCTACAGACAAACACAAGAGTAATTATAAATGTTACAAAAGTGAGTTATGGGTTCTCTGTAGAATGACCAAATTATTAGTGATTTAAATTATAGTGACAGTGACCGGTCATAACAATAAAACACAAAATTTGAAGTGTGTAAGGTGTCGTTACAGTTTCTCCAGCAAGCCATTCAGTCAGAAACAACTCTGCAATTTCACTGCAGTCCTTAATGAAGGGTTCTTACTTGTGCTAGAACCAAAAATAAAATAAAATGTGCTTCTGTGCAATTTCTTGTAATAATTCTTTTTCAGGACTAAACTTTCTCAACTACATGGAGGAACATGTCCTTTTCAGAAGGAAGTATAGTCCAGAACTCTGAGCAGAGAATAGCTGATGAAGAGCTGAGATATATACCTTGGCATGTATAAGCCTTGGCAGCTTTCAAAAGAATAATCTGGATATCAAAAGACAACTGGATAAGAGTCAAGTGCATCTTCCTCACTTACAACATTTACACAGAAAGAGAAAAATCTAATATACACTCTACATTAATAATGAATGCAGAAATGCCATAAGAAGCCAAAAAATCTATGATGGAATAGATATTAGTCATTACCCAGTGAAGAATTTTATGCAAGTTCAAGTATGACTTGGAGATAGTTCAGGATCGATAAATCACTGGTGGCACTGCAAGTCTACATGAATTCCAGGATATGCCTGGAATAAAAACACAAGAACTGATTCTTGTGATTTTATTGTCTTCGCAGTTCCCAAAAGAATCAGAAGAGATCAACAAAGATTTATGTACTGGAGGAAGCTTATGGTGTTCTGGCATATTCTGCACAAGTCACTGTGGTAGCATTAAAAAAAAGAAGAAACATGGCATTATTTTAATGAATGAGATGTAGCTACACAGATGATATGACCTGAGAACAGCCAACAGGAAATGGAAATGTGTCCTGTTAGCTTTCTTCAAGAGGAATCATCACCCATTTTCCTCCTAGAAAGCTGTAGACACACTGGTCAAAAACTACAGGCAGGGAGTTCACAAGACCTTCTGCACAATTTTAGCTTTAAGCTGAGAGACAAATCTGCAAGTTGCTCATTCATTCAGATTCACTGGCTTACAGGCTCTGAAACTAGAAAATAGGTCTTACTCTCACTTCATACTTGTAATGTAAGTCCAGATCTATTTTAGACACTTCAGTAAAAATCCTAAGAAAGATGAATTAAGACTTGATTGCTGATGCTAAACAGTCCAGAGGTTCTGTCTGTGCATGATGAATAAATCCAGAAATATTTCCTTTTATATTAAAAAATATAGTATAACATTTTGAAAAGCATGTCCAAATGTACCCAGCTTAAAAACATGAAGAAAAGGCAAATTAATGTTAAAATGCATTTTGAAAAAAATCTCAGAATGGTGTATTTTTCCCTTTTTAGTCTTTTATTTCACAACAACTTGAATTAAATGTATCAACCTTCCAAGATAATTTAGCTATTAAGTAGCAATGTTAAACTAGGAAAGAGTATCAGGAGAGGATACTAGCACGAGAAGTCAGCATGAAAAGCAAAATTTGAGGTCACAAACAAGAAAAATAACAGCAAAACCCCATTTTTTCCAACTGCAGAGAATCACGGTAAGATTTAACAGGCCATCAGGTGGGTTTAAGTCTCTAGACCATGCAGAAAACACATATCTGCTAGGCAATGAATTATAACCCAGAAAGAAAGCATGACAAAAGATGCTTTTGCATACTAATAAAGGAAGATGCTTCGGAGATGTTTTTGAAAAAAAAAAAAAAACAAACCACCATAAAACCCCAGTTGCATATGCATCTGAAAAAAGAAAATGCAAACAGGTTGACTGGTTATATTGCTTAAGAATTCCTCCACAAATAACTATAGCAGTTATTTACTAGATAGAGGCTATACCTCTGACTGAAACCCCTGGAAAGGCAAATGCTGAGCAGGTGGATGAGTAAAGGTCTTTATAATATTGGTAAGAGGGAGTTCCTGCTTTTTATTATGGATAAAGTAGACCAAAAATATCACACCAACTGTATTAATACTGAACTATCCCTTTACAAAAATAAAGCTAATCACTTTCCTTCTTTCCTTTCAGTTTTGTCATACAGTAAAAACCCACTCTGAATTCAAAATAGCATCTCCCCTCCTTTCTCATATTCTCTGAAGAGCAGCGAGAGTTACAGACAAGCTATTATTAATGATATTTCAAATATTTTAGCTAACATCAGAACTAGCCTCTTTTGAAAAATAAAAGGGCTGCTTTATATTTTGAAATATTATTTCAGGTTATGAAAACCGATGTAAGCATTTGGTATGAGTTATCCTCCAGTCATATTTGGATTTCTTTGCATTCCTTATAAGCAGTGATGTAGGTATTGAAAATCAAAGCTGACAACCTAGAACACAGAAGAGACATCAAATCTCATTTCCCAAGCCAGGCATTTGCTTTTACCTCCAGACTTTGGAAATGCTGAGCTACATGATACTAGCCCTGACATGTGGTTATTTGCAGTGTTTATTGCATATAACAAACTAGATGGTCATATTTTTTCCCACCATTTTTTAGGTGCTTCTGATTCTAAAAATACTAGGAAAAAAAATCAATTTCAATATTTCAGTATCAGAAGTCATGGAATAGTTGCAATTGGAAGCATTAAAAACCACAGAAAGTCTGAAGAAGAGAAGTTATTTTCACCATAGGACCAGAACAGAAAGACTGTTCTGTGGAGTCAAGAGGAGAGCTTCTGTACTTAAGCACTTCCAGAAGGTTCACCAACATACATGTTAATGGATACATGCTTCTACAGACCACCTTGGAAAGCACTGAGCAGAAAGATATTAGTAAGCGATAGTGACTCTCAGCTCTTAGCCAAAGTCAAGGAGAAGGGAAGATGTCATTTAGCTCTGTATTTATTTTATACAATGTTCATTTGTAAATTCTCTCTTACTTCCTACATGTAAAATGCAGTCCAAATAGCCGAACAGAAGTAGTTTCCTTGATTTCAACTGTCTTTGGATCTCTCTCACGTGAAATGAAGAACAGAATGAGATGCTTAGGAAAAACTAGACTAAGAAACTAACAAACAGTTCTGTGGAGATTTTATAGAGAATGACCATATTTTCATGAAATTTAAAACTTACACAAGCATTAAATTAAAATGACGCATTTATGTCATCAGTCTCCTTAGTTATTTATCCCAATCTTCAGGTTTTGCATAGAGCATTAACTTTAACATAACATACCAGTATCCTTCTATTTTACAGACTTGTAAGACAGAAAAAAAATGATGGCTTCATCTTGCATAATGCTGTCCAATCCTTCTGAAATGTTGAATTTTCATGAAGTACTTAGATGCTCAGGATCCACAGAATCAAGAAGGATTAGGGTACACTTTCTAGTTATACAAGAGAAGTGAACTAGAGCCTAGCGTGATTCATCCCAAAGGCTATAATTTCAAAAATTACTAAGAGTTCTGAACAACCAAAAGCAAGAAAACCCAGGTTTTCTGATTGGTTCTAATATGTTACATTCTGTAGAACAAAAAGCAAACAAAAGAATGGCTCCATTGCTGGAGATCAACAATGTTCTTCCTTGGAGGACAGGCTCTCAAGACCTGAATCACTATTTTAACCTAGCAAGCAGCCTACAATACAAAGCTGCCAGCTGATATCAATTCCAGCATATCAGCTGGAATTTCAGCTAGGTTGTCCTGAGGTGCTAGAACGAGCCTGCATGATTTAATAGCCTGAAAACAAACAAGCAAGCAACAACAACAAAAAATCCCCACTAACAGAAAAAAAAACAAACAAAACCCCCTATACAGCTACTCTGAGGAGGTGAAGCAAGGCAGGTTATGGTTCTTTCTCTAGCAAGGTCCTTCTGTCCAGGGCTAAATATGGGCTGCAGAAGTTGGCTAAGTGTGTATTTCAGTGGGACAGTTTTATGCCTCTTCCGTGACTGTATCTCAAGACCAATGAGCACTGGCCTACTCCTCATGAAAAGGGGACTCAAGACAACATGTTAAAAGAAGAGAGATTGTCAGGCTTTTTTTGCTTTGGGGTTGTTTTATTTTGGTTTGGTTTTAAGAGAAAACAACCTTCAGCTAAAGAAACAATTTCAACACCGTCAAAGGCATTTTCAAGATATTTTAAATGTACAAAAAAGCAAGGTCAGTACAGAGAGCCGGGCATGCTGGAACAATCCTTAAGAGGAGATCGGCAGACTGTAGCACTGTTATTAGGAACTAGTTCCTCCTCTGCTCTTCAAATAATTTATGTTAGAGAGACAGCTTTGTGAATTAGATTCATGGTCTGCTTCACTCCTATGCAAAAAGTGGATTAAAATGTTGATCACTTTAGTCTGGGTTAAACTGGAAACAATGACTTGAAAATGAAAATGAGAAAGTATAATTTAACAATTCTGTACAAATCTCTCCTTTGCTATTAAGAGGAATAATACACAATTTCATTTGCACACAGATAATGCAGACAGAAATTGGAAAGTTGTGATTAACTCTACTTTGGCTAGTCATTCAGGTCCTATTACAAATGTATAAGTTTAAAAAATGTTCACTTTATAATTGGATAGCATCTTTCAGGATATAAAAATTTAATTTTATTCCACTGCTGCATTCAATTTCTCAGTGGACAGAGCCTGCGGGCCACATTTCATAACATTCTTTTCTGAATCAGAGCATAAAATATTTATGAAGTGTTTATTTAGAGCATTGATAAAATCCTGCAGATCACCTCTGAATCCCTAATGGAAACCCAACACCTTGGGAGCACGCAATTAATCTTTGGAATTTTTGTAAAGGAAATTGCAGTATTACTATGTGGAATTTCAAGCTCAAGATAGTTATCTTTTATAATCTGAAAATACTGAAGGTAATCAGCACTTGGTTGTACTTGTTGTGCCTTTGTATAGCCTTAATTCACAAATGTTTGCCAAGTTCTTTCAGGTTCTCAGATAAGAGTGAAAGGAACAATAACTAGCCTAAGGACGAAATAAATAAAGACATTATATGGCTACACAAAACCCAAGCCTCAAAACTCATGTCTGAGAACCTGGCTACAGACAATCCGGGAGTCTCTGCTTTTAGCCAAAAGCAAACAAAACCCAAAACTACCTCCATAAGCTTAAAACGAGTAATAAACATAATTAATATTTTCAATTACATTCATGTATTTAACTTTCAATACCTAAGCTTCTTAAATTTGGAAGCTAGTTTTCACAGGTTCCCTATATAATCAATGGAGGGAGACTTCTGTTGTGGATTTCACACTCTACAAATTCTTTGAAAGAAGATGTCCAACCTCAGCACCTGATGCACAGGCTGTGAAATGCTCCAGTTATAAGAGGAAAACTTAAGGGATGGAAGAATCCTCATATTTTACTTCTTATTAACATGTAAGTAAGGTTTGCCCAAGACAGTAGGAGAAATAGCCTAGGAGAAATGTCCCTCCTCTGCATCTTAGTGGACTGTTAATACTAAAGCTCCTGACACCTGAAGCTCCAAGAGAAAAACAAACAAAAGTCACAGGAATATTGTACAGTAAGTTCAGTTTGCATAAAACCTGCAATGGGGGAGAGAAAAACAGCCCCAAAATGCTGCTATTCCTTCGCCACTCTGACCCCAAGCATAACAGCTTTAAGGAGAAGTGGAATTCCATCTTGAACTGGAATCAGGGCACCCTGACAGCACCAGTCCATCTTAACCTAATGTATCCTGGCTAGCCTTGTTTTATTGTGCTCAGCTGCAGTTAGCTTCTTGAAAGTGGTCTTTGCTTGGAAAGGAAGCTGATAAAGTACAGGGATTCTTGCCCTGCCCTTTACATGTGAAATATAACAAACTCAAATCATCTGAAAATAAAGAACTATTTTAAAGATTAGAAGGATTCACTATAGCTTATTTTTTTCTGCTGCCATGTACCCCCTGTACAGTGCCACAAAAGTAGAATAAGTCAAAGTGATCTACATCAGACTTGTGCCATATTGTTATATAAACACTTCAATGAAATAATTATGAATCCCTTGAAGGACATCATGATCTAACCATACATTATTAGTGACATCTAGTAGTAAACAACTGTGTTACTAAGTCAAGTGTAGGGCAAGCATGAAAAATATTTCAAGGTAGATGAAAGAGAATTCTAGGAAAGATAACTAAGTGGTATTTGCTAGCAAATATGCCACTGAGCACACACAACTTATGTCTACAAATGACCTGACAGAAGTTTCATCCCTTCTGGTAGTAATGTCTTGTTTTTCTATAGCTCCTCTAAGGAAAAAGAAACCAGACTTATTACAACTAAGAAAAAAACACAAGACACAAATTGACTGGAATTGCCTCTCAACACTAAACCATTTGTATCTACACAGACACACACCATTAAAACTTTTAAAGTTAGCAGCACACAGAAATCTAATTAGAACCTAAATGGAACATTTTAGCTTTTGTTAATTCAGACTTGCAATATTTTTATGGCTCCTGTCTAAATGGAACTTACCCATAACGAGTTCCGCAATACTCTGAACATCATTCAGAGTGGATGTATTCCTGATAACAAAATTCTCCTTTCTGGAACTTACATATGAAAGGAATGCAAATGCAATGCTCATCTGTTGTTCAACCAACCATCATTCTGCACTGCATACCCCTGGGCTTTTTCGTCAAAGCAACCTTCAGATGGGTGCTACATAACTGCAGGCTCGATCAAGATGTTCAAGTTTTACCTACTCTGCTACTCCAATCAATTTGAGTGCAGTCTTTCCCCTTCTATTGACATGGGAGCATATTCTCACCTTGGTAAATACACTTCCACTTTTTGCTTCTTTACAGAATTAGCCCATTCATTAATCAAGGAGGCTTTGACCAGTGGTTCCAATGTGACCAGTGGAACTTCCTGTCTGGAAAGAACAATCATCATACTAAACTCATCTCCCTCATATGGTATTTCCAGAACTTGATAGATACCACCTGCTTCATTGGAGCCATCACTGAACTCTCCTACAAAATAAAAACAACAACAAAGCAGCTATTAGAAGTATTTTCTTTGTCTTCACTGGAGATAGGGGAAAAATAGAAGGCTAATACTAGGCAGTATCTACTAGGTACTGGAATTAAAAATGACCCTCTCTGTTCCATTCTGTACAAAATTTATATTGGTTTCTTCATCATAGCATTTGAAGCTTACATTTGCTTTCTTAAAGAAAACAAGCTTATACAATCACACAGTTTGTAGATAATCATGCTTCTGAACCTATTACCTAACTTCCATTGGTTAGACAGACAGAAGTCTAAAAGCCATTAAGGCTGCCAAGACTTTCATGGGCAGAGGTTTTTTTAATTCAGGAGAGATAATCTGTCAATGGTGAGACTGAGTGAAATTCTGCCAATGCTAGACACTGCAGGACCCACTTGGTGTTCAAGCTCAAGATAAAAACGATCATTAGTCCTGCTGTTCAGAGAACCCCTATTTTACCTTCTAAGGATATTACAATGATAACAATTAAACATTATTCATTTTAACATTAGCAGAGCACAAAGAAAATATTATAGTGAGAAGCAGGACCAGCTCAAGAATTATAAAGAGGTTAGATAAAACAGATAAACATTCTGAAATCCGTCATGTGGCATCAAACACATACCTAAAAAAGTAATCAAGAAAGAGGTCATTATAAATGTTGCTATCTAGTTACAATACACAAGCACACATATTATGAAAAGACATCAAAATCAGAGTCCCTCAATTGGGTAAACACCACATTTAAAATTCTAGGTCAAAGAACAGACATTCAATACAATGGAGTACTACTGCAACAAATCTATTAAGGGAAGACTTATTAGCTTTAAATTGCTAAAGCTCTAACTCACCATAGTAAAACTCTCCCTGTTGGTACATCATTGGAATCTGCACTTCACTTTCATCATCTTTAGTGAAAGAAAAAGTTCTTGTATTTTCAGGTCTGAACTGTGATTTCCAACTGCCTTTAAAGTAGATTGCGTTGACCAGAGCCAAATGTGTTAGAGCACCAAAATCTCTTGAAGACACAAAATCTTTGATCATATCTAAGAAGGAAACCAACTGTCAGTCTGCATGTCAAATTGAGCATTAAATCAAAATTTAAGACAGCTTGAAAAATGCAAGAAAATAAAAAGCTTTGCTAGCATATAATTTCCAATTCAGATGTTTCATTAAATCTCAAATTAAACTGCCAGTGTTTTGTAAATCTAAATCACAGTGTAGGTGCGTAAACCCTTCCATCAAGTACGTGTTAGTCAACCATTTCTTGATCACTACTTAAATATATCCCACAACGAAACCAAGTGGAAAAGGGGTCACATAAGGAATGTTTACACTCATGCTATAGTACAGTTCAGCACTATCCTCTTAAGGTCAGAACTACAGACTTTGGCTCCAATCCAAAGAAGCACTTAAATGGGTGCTTAAAGTGTATAAGTATACCCACTGGAACTTCACCTGGGCCAATTTTAAAGGAAGCATTCAGTTTCAGTAATATCCTGCTGACTTCAAAGTAAGGACTAATCATAAACCTCCCCCTTCCATAAATTCACAGCATTTGTTCCACTGACATTAGCTCTTGAAAAGCAAAAGAGAAAAAACATCTAGCATCTGCTCTATTCATGGGAGGTATGTCAGCTGAGCATGGCAGCTGCTTTGCTCCTACTCCTCAGTAAGTCATTTACATCAGAAAACAGTCCGTTACCTGCTTTGGCTCATCTTAAATGGCTTGCTTTTCAGCAAAATAATTTCAAGTTTGTGAAATCTGGTGCACTGACCAGATTTGTCACTATTCTTGATGAATTACAGCCTACTTCAGATAGCTTTCTCGCTCACTTCTATTTTTAACTGACATGACAGCATAAGGTGTTAAAATAAAGACATTCCTCAGTCTGATTATTACTTTTTAATCCATGCTTTAAAACAGATTATTTCTGCTTTCTGGAGCATGACACCAACTAACTGGTGTGAAATTTTGTATAGTAGGGCATATAGCATTTCTTCTGTGTTGCTGTTTGTATTTATCTAGAACATTCTTAGAAATGAGATGTGACCCGTACTGCCATAGTCACTCTCTGTGGTTGGGGAAAAATAAAAAAAAGGAAAAATTAAGAAGGAAAACATTTTAGTTTTTTCCATTTCTATTTAGTACATCATATTCCCTCATATTTTTCAGCCACATCTTATTAACACACTAATGTAAAACGTTAAAAATCTTCCTGGCCGAAAAAACCTTGGCAGTGAGGTTTTCTGCTCCGATCCTCCCATCACACTTAACATGTTGGAATTAGAAACCTGCCTGTCTTGTACCCCTTTCCTAATGAGAAAATGAGTCTCCTTCGTCAGAGCTGGCAGACAGGAAAGGATGAAATCTAGTGGCCAGCGTGTAGGCTGAGGGACTGTTACTATCGCAACCTAATGCTAAGAGACCCAGAGCTGCCTTTGTTAGCTCTGCACAGCTCCTTCCAGGGCAACGGTTATGAGCTCCCTCAGTACATGTGGCAGGTACTAAGGAGGAGAACTTGCTGTTCTTTCTAAAAGAAAGAGAATTTCACTTTTGCTTCAGACAGATACCACATTTCTCTGAAAACTCTGCTGCATCACTTACATTACCTCTGTTTCTGTAGCTTGAGGTAAAGGGCATAATCTATTATGAATATAACAACAGCCACTTTCCCTTGGAAAAAAAACCAGATTCTTTCCAAAATGGAATAAAAGCATTATGAGTTGTTTTTCCATGAAGTGTTATGGATTCTAAAATGCTCAGACTGCATGGTGATGTGTTAATTCCTTGATGAGCATTAACATTCATATTTACAATGGTACAATTGGTGTTAGAGCCTGTTGAATTACTCTTAAAGTATCAACCTCCTGAGCATGCCAGATAAACTACAATGAGATTAGGCTTTGATCCCTACAACTGGGGACTGACTTCACTGCCATACTTGAGATCTGCATGTATTCAGAAAGTGTCACAGCTTCGGGATTCCACAAGGGAAGTAAGCACTATGTATCATGCAGACCTGAATATGCATATTTACATTGCTAATTTTGTGCTTACTCCCCTGCTGCAAATTTTTGTTGTGAAACTCTCTTGACAGTCTTCCTAAAATTAACTACTCTCTCAACATGGAAAAGATTAAATCATAGGGTCTGATTTTGGGGTTTGAAATTCTTTTGTATTCCTTAGTATCCTATTTCTCAATATAGAATCACAGAATGGTTGGGGTTGGAAGGGACCTTAAAGATCATCTAGTTCCATTCCCCTGCCATGGGCAGGGACACCTCCCACTAGCCCAGGTTGCTCAAAGCCTTGTCCAGCCTGGCCTTGAACACCTCCAGGGATGGGGCATCCACAGCTTCTCTGGGCAACCTGGGCCAGTGCCTCACCACAATCACAGTGAAGAGTTTCTTGCTTATGTCTAATCTAAATCTACCCTTTTTCAGTTTAAAACTGTTAGCCTATCACTACATGTATTACAGTACTTGTAACTATGAGTTCCTCAGAGAGCTAGTGATACTCCACACATCCAAAGCACAGGCCAACAACCACTTTGTAGACAACTTTTCCGCAGTTAGCAATAGTATTTATCTTTTTATTTTGGTAATTTAATACCAAAATCAGTATTAAAATACTATTAAAATGCCTGCCATTAAAACAGTCTCCTTTACAAAATGTTACAGGTACTTCAAGATAGTCAGGGGGAAAAAATATTCAGAGATACTACTATATGATTAGCAATGACAAATATTACTTCAGACAGATCATCCCTGCACAAAAAAAAAATTCACAAAGAGCTGATACTAGAATTCTTTTTATGGGAGGAGATACTTTAGTCTCAAAGGGAACAGACAAAAGCCAAGGTAACAATTCAACAACACTGTATAACTTTGGAAACACAAACACTTGCTGCAGGAAGTATATGAAAGAATCATGTGGACTTACTATTTGTATGATTCTCCACCCACTTATTGATGTGGGCGGCTACAGCTGCACTTTGGCTGAAGTCTATATTCTCGACTTCAGCTTTAAAGTATTTTTTCACCAACTGCAGAAATTTGTCACTGATATGAAATCCATTCTGCACATAGAGAGAATTAGCAATATTCAGAACATAATGACTTTCTTCAGTAGTAGCCATATCAGAAAGCTCCTTCAAGAAGATAAACTCTTCACCTGAGGAAAAAAAAAAACAGATTGTTTCAGAAAATAAAGTTATTCCATGTTTTTTTTCTGATGAAAATTAAAAAGACATTTTCTACAAAAAAGAGGTTTAAAACTTGTTTCTAAACCTATACACACCTTCAGATTTAAAAGAACAATGTACAAGACAGAACATAATATTTAGAGCTTATTTTTTCTGCTACCTATAATTAGCATAATTAGATATTTGGATCCCATCACAGACAAAGCTGTTAAGAGCAATCCTTTCAACACCAAAAGAGTAATTAAATTCTTAAAAGTCACACTTTTATGTCTTGCCACCACAAATCCTTAAGAGAATTTTTGTTACATCCTAAAAGCCAGTTGTTTAAGGAAGAATGAACTTCAAGTTTTGAAGGTAAGGAATTCCCCACTCACTTCTCTTTGCAAAAGAGAAGGTCTAGAATTTCCCAGGATTCTGCATGGGCTAGTACAGAATAATTTCCTTGGGTAATAAGGAATCCTGAGTAGACTCAAAACTGTTTTTTTAAGATAGGAAGCTTGTACTACTAATGTAGTCTACCATGTCTACCTGAAGCTAAAGTTCCTAATTAAAAAAAAAAAACACACCAAAACTTAAAAATTGAATGCAATTATATAATCCAAGCAGAAATCACTGGAGTACTTTCACTGAACATCACTCATATACAAGAATAGCGAACAGCCCAGCTCAAATCAACTTCTTAAATTATAGCTGAGAGACAATTTATCAATGTTTTAGAGACAAACTATGGAACTAAATATGTGGTGTAGTCTCCACAGAGAGGCATCATCTGTACAGTGATACTGTTGAACACATCTTCAGAAATTCCTCCCCTGGATCCTTTCACTAAAGACTTAAGGTCCAGTACATTATACAAATAAGAAATTCCATTCAGGTTTCAAACCAATTACTTTGATATCAAAGTTCATAGAAATTGCCTCTTCAAAGTAATTTTTTGCCATTCACTCACCTGCTCCATTAGTGGTCATATTACAGTTGGTTGCACTGACAGGGTACTTGCAGTCCACAGCACAGCACTACATCCTGCCACATGACTTAGCTCATCCCACACTACAAACGAGATGGTGTGGTAGCATTGTTCTTTGCTAAAGAAATGCATCCCGTTTCTCAGGCTGATGGGAATGTGTGGTATATATTGTGCTGAAACAGCCAACATGCTTCTATTTCCTACATTGGCTTGTATAGCTTTATGTGACATTATGCAATGCAGACAGAATATAAGCGACGCAGAATTAGGGTAAAGAACCTACAGGTTCTGCCCACAAGAACCAGACAAGTTGTGTCAAAGTAAGAGACCTTTCCAGTTAAGTTACTAAGATTTTTCATACTTTCTTAAAAGCAACATTGCTAAGACTACTGCTTTCCTTTCTAGGTTTCATTGTAAACTCTAAAAAGGATGTTCCTCAAATTCTTCCTATAACTCTAGAGGCAAAAGTATGCTTATTTTGCAGAAGGAATCCAAGATCAATAGTTAACTGCAACTGCTTAAGACTCAGGTGCCCAAGCCAGGATTGTACATTAGCATGTCAGCTTACACAGAATTCACTGAAGCATGCTTCAGCATGCTCAGGCCATCAAACAGGATGCCAAGAAGCCTAGTGATTAATAACCCAGGGACAAGACAGGGCCACTTCCAGTGCTGTTCAGACATTGCCAGCTGTTTCTGTAAGACAAAAAGCCTCATAATAAAACATGACTAAAAGGACTTACCATTTTTTAAGCTGTCAAAACCCAAGGAATGTCGAATTTCTTTCAAAGTGGTTCCATGGGCTCCAAGCTCTACCATTCCCATGGCTATTGCAATGCTCAGAGGAGAGAAAAGAATATTCTCATCTTCTCTTGCAGCTCGCAGCTGATTGTAAACATTCACAGAAAGCTCAGCAATGGTTTCATCAGGAAAATTTGTCTTGAAGGCTTTGCTTTGCAAAACAAGCAAAGACAACAGTCCAAGGAAATACATGTCTTGAGATTCTAAGATCTGCAAGATAAATTTTAGAGAAAATAAATTAATCTTGTTTAAGTAATAAAAGATTCAACTCAAGAGAAAAAGGGATAATAAACTTTTAGTCTTAAATCTGTGGAGGGAAAAAACCCCCTAGTTGTAGAGTTTAATGACTAATTCACTTACTTGGAGTAGAAACTATTACACATATTAGTAATGACCTATTTTCAAAAAAATAACCTACTTCATTTTGTGACTTCATGCTTTTAAAATCTTTCAGCACTGGATTAACAAAACACAACTTCTACAGAAAAAGACCACAAAGACATAGCAATGCATTTCCTACTTTTACTATATAATTTTGCTGTTGTCGTTAAGCAATGCTGATCTGGAACTGGTATGTGTTTCTGTACTTTTTCACCAAGGAGACCTACAAATCCACATTTCTTTCATTTGACCTTCCAGTAAAATGCAACTTATTCATCTAAGTCAGTCTAAGCCCCAAATCGGTAAAACTATTCCAAGCACTGTAAGAGAGCTTGCTGACACCAGTGACAAACGAAATGTACCATGATGTTGCTCTGCTGCAAAACACATGGCAAGAAGCCAAAAATTCTTTGAAAGAAAAATAAATCATGCCTTAGTTACCAAATGAAATCCCTTTTGTTAGTAAATAATGGTGAAAAGTTTCATAGTTACGCTAGCTAAGAGACAAAACCTGCTGAAAGATCTTTAGATGATAAAGGAAAAAAGATCTAACAGGAGAAACAGGAAAGTAAACTAAACAGAAAAAAGGGTTAGCACTAATGCTTTGACTAATCCATCCTCTAAGCTTTGCTAAAATGCTTCAGTAAACACGAGTTCTCACTCTATCCAGTTTAGCTCATCGCACAACTACTGATATTAAAATTCCGGCTCCTGAAGCAGTTTACCTATGTCTCCATCCTTCCATTTTTTCCCTTAAATTTCATGCTACCTTGGCATCTGACCCACTACTGCCAAGGGTCTTGGGTCAGAAATATCAAGCCAAAAGCTCCCATTTAAATTCCTTCTCTTTGCTACAGCAGATAGCTATAACACATAACAAAGCAAAGATTTCTGAAATAGTAGATTAGACAGTACAAGACTAAAAGTTTTAGTCCAGAAGTGTTTACATGTTGTTGGGCCAGTCTGCAGGGCTTAGCGGCACAGGACAAATTTGTGTGAATGTGCTATTCTATTGCTTGACTGAAGTCCATTTGTATGCAGCCAGCCCAAGTGCCTCTGCCTTATGCTTTGCAGCTCTCCTGTACCTGCAGTTACCATGGGCTTCTATAGACCTGACACAGAGACCCTTTGCAAGTTTTATAAAACATTTATGTTATGTATTTCATCTTCAAAGGACTACATAGCATTACCTAATTAACTCATACCACTCATACCATGATACATAATTTAAGCATTATTACTCACATTTTATAGCTGAGAAAATACAAAAAGAAACAGGGTACACATATGTGCCTTGGCCGCAACCGAGACAGTCACCACTTGAGATTCTTCCTGTCCCCTAGCTGTGGATCTGCCTTTTGTTTATTTCACCCTTAGAAAATTAAATAGATGAAGGGGTGCAGCAATCACACACTTTTCAGGGGAAAAGGACAGGCTCTTAGTACAATGCAGTAGCCAGAGCTTTGTTTCTCTTCTGCCCCACATCTCCTTTCTGATGATTGCTTCTATATATGTATGAAATATGCCCCTTTTCTCAATTTCTAATAAGCCTTCCCCTATGCTGGCATCACTCAATCTCTCCAGACTACCTGATAGTTCTTTCTCTGATTCTTAGCAAGACATCAAAAATCTCCACTGAAGGCTCTTATTCTATTTAAGAATGGCACAGAATAAGTCATATAAGCCTAAAGCACCATATTGTGCTTATTACTTGATAGCTCCATATTTCAGTACACTTAGAAACTATCCAGCACATCACTGCTGCCCAATGGAAAACACTTCAGCCTGAGCCATGACCATCACTATTTATTTCATAAAGACCGAGACAATATTTTCATTGTCCAAAACATTATCAACATACTACAAACTTCCAAGTTTCTTAATAGTGGTTATTAACTGCTTAATAGCAGTTAATTTTTTAACCTGTCCATTTATTAATTATGGGTTTAAGGATATTAAGGTTTCTGTTACAGAAAATAACTGGATTTCTCCGTTGTCTTTGTGCTTCTGGGCATTCTAGATTTCTTTATTTAAAAGAAAAAAAGAGCACGCATCTCTCCTCATGTTACATAACACAAGATTTCATTCAGCACATCACTGTGATCGATCGAGCCCAGGTATTAGCCTCTCATCCTAAGAGCTGTACAAGGCGAGAAAGGCTTACAAACTTACATCAGGCAGGGGGTCTACAGCAGTGTCAAAAAAGGTACTAAGAACAAATAGATAAGCAGAAGCTCATCTTTTTGTTGAGGATGAACCCAAAGCATCATCATGGCTTTTAAACTGGCCTGCAAATACAGAGAATCTCACAACCTAATCTAAGCAGACAAGTTTTGTTGCTCAATGCAGACACAGTTATTCAGCTAGCTAAGCTTTCCCCCCTGTATCAAGAACTTTTTGAGCTCCCTTTGAGACCTGACATGGTTACAACAGATCAAAGATTATCTTCAATTTTAAAAAAGGAAATTTCCCCAGCCTTTCAGTTGCAGATGCAGCTATTCAGCGCTCCATCACTGATCTTTGTCATATGTGCTACTGCCAGATAGGCTTAAAAAAATTGCAGAGGGGAAGGAGAGGGGAAATTTATACATCTTAATGAAGTGTTTAACATGTAGGTTAGACTACTTGAATGATCATATAATATTTGGTATCGAACAATGCTAAAAAAACAAATTATATATAAATCAAAGTCATCTGGCCACTCTGGAAAAGCTGCTTATGTGAAATAATCAAATTATAATATTTTTAATTATTTAGGTGGACAGAAAACAGAAAAAGTACATAGACGGGACAAATAAGATTTAAACTGAAATGCTCTTACAAGACAAAGTAACAAACTTTAACTTCATTTTTAAATACATGCTTAAATCCCACTGATGGCAATACAAGAGGTTAAGCTGTGCAGAACTAAAGTTCCCAGTAGAAATGAAGTAAAGCCAAACAATTTAGATTTCCCCTCCTGCTCCTTCCACGCCACTCTTAGTCTAGAGAGGTTTTCCAATAGATTTCACAGTGAAGTTCCCCATACACATGTCCAGGGAAAAGGAAGAGAGCCAGGGAGGTGGGAATGAGCACCCAGGTATAAGCTGAGGATGAGACCAGCTCTTTTGCTGGAAGCGCTCTCAGCCATATTTTCATAAATATCTTAATTCTAACAATGTATGAATACGAGTATAACGTAAGGGAAGATGTTTTAAAGCAAACTGAAAATCTGTGGGAGATGGTCAGGGGGGAGAAGGCTGCAAAAGAGAACAGACATCTGACCGAGCCTTGCCAGCCAATGGGAAAATGGTCTAATCTTCTCAGTCTAATCTGAGATGTCTGGGTAAATTTTTTAGTCCAATTCTTCTTGCACTTCAGGTAGAAGTGTACACTGTTCTACTGACAACTGGGAATCCAGCTCTTAATTATCATTCTAGTCGTAACAGTTACTGCTTCTCTGATTCTGCCTTACTTCAGGCTATATTACTTTTGGTTTTATGCTTCCTCATGCCTCTTTATGCAGCAGGTCTCAATCCAATGAAAAGCTGAGCACTTATTATGGTGCAGCATGTTCTCAGCATCTCTCTTCAGTGAGAGTCGACCGCACTCAGTTTTGTATCCACAGCAGTAAGGAGAGCATTTTTAAAACTGTACCCTTATTCTCAAACATACTTTAAGTGAAGAAAACAAAGCTGAACATTATATAATGTATGTCCAGGAAGTTAAACAATTCCCATGAGTGTCATCAAACTTTTTAGTCAGTCTTTTTAGACTCTTCCTTAGAGTCATCAGCTTTACAGTCTGTCATAGCTGAAATCTAGTTTAATAATACTGCAGCAGCTGAAAAGGAGTTAAAGTCCTAACTGAAGAATGTTTAAAAAAACCAAAGAACCACCAGTTTCAAATGTTGCCACATGCATTTTGGATTTATTGGCTACCTATATGAATGAAAAAAGCTGTTAAAATTACTTTCACTTCTCAATCATACAGATGTCAAGACCAAAGACATGAATTTCTCATTTGAGGGTCAGTCTCAGACAGAATCTAAGTTCTGTTTTATCTTGATTGATTAATGAACACCACTCTCTCCTACCAGGCAATCAAAGAATCAGTGCAAAGAGACAAATACTCTCCTTACAATATGCTTTTCTTGCCTGTTTTGTCTGGGAGCTTCTTTTGCCTTTGGACACTGTTCTATACAGAGTTTAAGGGTTTCTTGGAGACAACTTAAAAGAAAGGTACTGTTTCTGATTTTTTCTTGTTCTTTGTCACTTCCCTCACACATTACTTAAAATAATAAAAAAGAGATTCCAGATATATGTTGTCCAGTAGGTACTTGCATTGAGGTCATCACTAGTTCAATTCCCAGGAAACTTTTTCATTCAAAATTTCAGAAACTTTCTGTAAAGATTTCATTAGTCCTGAAATTCAGCCTACCACATTTCCACAACAGGTCACAACAAGCGCAGTGTAAAGGAAGCATTCCTATTTGTTTGCTCTGTGGCCAGCAGAGATGTACTCCTCAACACGGGCAAAAGGAACACCAGTTTTAATCATGTTTGAAGAATAACATTCATAGACTAGAATACAGAGCTGATTAACTATAGTTCTCGCCTTTCCCCAAGCATAAGGCTGAAATGACTAAGAGGAAGGAGAACAACATCGCCCCCTCACACCCACAAACACTGAACTATTCAGTTTGTTACATATGCTTTCAGAAAAAGGCAAAAGGGGCAAGCATCCTCTGTCAGCCAAGATATTTTGAGAGATATCATATCAACAAACTCAAACTGAGTTCACAGACATGAAGTACTGTGAATTTTGAGACAGCAAGAATTGGACTCAGTGTAGGAAGGTGCCAAAAATTCAATTAAGGGTTGAATTCTAGTACATTGTGCATGCCAGACAGGTTGAAAAAAAGGGGTTATAATTTCCTTGTCTTTTACATGGTTACAGACCGTGGGTTTTATAAAGAAACTCATTTCTGCCTTTAAAAACCTACAAAATAAAACTGTGATACATTGCCCTAGTTCCTCAGCACACAGAGACTAAACTAAGATTAGTTGCCTTCAAGATTACTCTTGGCTACATGCAGGCCGAACACCAAAGGTGTGGGAAGCACAAACAAGAAAAACTGCCGATTTCTTCTGATCAGCGCATAAAAGAAAAGCTTGGGGAGAAAAGCAAGTGTGGTAACAGGACTGATTACATTCTCTCCTGTAAAGAGGAGCATCTGAAGGAACAGACAGCAGTCTGGCAGAACAATTTTTTAAAGCAAGTGACGAATTTACTTAGGGAGAAAGGCCTGCTGATCAAAGGAAAAAAAAACATTAAGTAGGAGCTGGGTGCCTCCTCCTTCCCCTCAAACCCATCCACAATTGTATCATGTTTGTGACAGATTAATTATGAAAGAATAGACAAGTTTGGTGAAATTCAGCCACTACTGCTTTGCCAGTTAGTAACCATGACAGTTGCCGCAAGTACCTTTACTCTAGATCATTTCTTGGCAGCAACCTTATCAAAACAACACAATATCAAAGAGAAAGGGACTACATAACTAGTATGAATAATTTAGAAAATCAACACAACCTTCCATCCAAAAAGAAACCAGTGAACACCAGTTGAGCGGAGGAGATGCACTGAGCAGTTAACAAGATCATTAGCTGTTCAGCAGGACCAGGCAGTGGTTGTCATGGCTACCCTGAAGGATGTGCACAGGAGGTACAGTGCTTATGAAGAGCTCCTGGACTGGTTTAGGCTTGCCTTGGGCATGCTGCCCTGCAACAACAAGGGAACATGGCTTCTACCACAAATTTTAAGATTCTTACAAATCCACTTGATCAGTTTGTACTGCAGAACAATACAAGAATCATTTTTTTCAACCCTTTCTGCTTCATCCAGGAATCCAACCTTTCAGATTTTTATTTATTTAAAGATCGGGCAAAAATTGCATCTCCAGCTAGCATTACTGTTCTCACACCTGAAACGTGGTTTTACCTCCGACAAATCCCACAGAAGTAACGCAGTACTTCCTCCCATCAGTTGCTTACTTTGTTCATTGTCCTTTTCCTCCCATTCATTCAGCTGCTCCCGCCCTCTGGCAAGGGGACTGCCAGAATGCGTACTGTGAACCAGGGCTATAACCTGAGTTGACTTAACCTGAAAAATAATTTTTTTTACATAACAAGTGAAAGCAGACAGGTATACAGGGGACAGCAGTGCAAAGGCTAACCACTGCAAAAAAGCATCTAAATGGAAAATCTCCACCCTACCAACTGCTATAAGGGTCTACTTACACAACCCCCTAGCGCATGCTAACACATGGAGCTGGGATACAGGAGGGCCTGCCTGAAGGTGATAGGAGGTAAATGAAAGTACCAATTCTCAAAGCAACAGATATGCAATTCATAAGGTATTATTGCCTGTAGCCAGAAGAATGTAGCCAAGGAAATGGGAAAATAACTAGATGTCCATAAAATGTTTTAAGTTATGGCTATCGTGGACAGTGCAAGCAGTACATGAAGCTATCTACAAAGTACTTTGGTTATTAGAAGTAGTTTGGTTATTGGAAGTGGTGACAATCATGTGCCTCTTAATACCAGGCAGGCTATGACACGTGTTACATTTAGCCAACAAGTCAACTCCTTCATATTAGGGTATATATTTACATTTTCTGTGTTGCAAAAAATGTTTATCCTTAGCTTATGTGAACATATGGCCTTGTCAAACAGAGATTCTACAGACACATCTGAAGTCATTAAGCTTGTTTGGATCTGTTTGTTTCAGAGATGTGCAATGACATCCATATTTCAATCTGTACAAACATCAGTAATACAGTTATGGGATTTTATCACCACCTGTCAATTACAGAGTCACTACCTTCTGGAGCAGGAAACCTTGAGGTTAATTTCATCAGAAAGCAACACAATAACAATATACCAAATACTGGGGTATTTAAACCTCTAGTATACAGTGACTAAGACAAAGATAAGTCATTCTATAAGAAGTGTTTGGACCATACCAAAACCTTGCACTCCAACACACAGCAAGGCATGCCCCTCAGGATTCCATATTTCTTTTTTATAAATGACCCCATAACACCAGCAGCTTCTAGAAAACCTGAAAGGAAAATGGTACACTGGAAACTTTCATATTGACAATTTCTACCATTAAATCTCAAATGTTTTAAAACTTTCATGGTGCTTGGCACTGAGTCACTAACCTGCTGAGGCAATTATGCAAGCCAAAGTTGTCTTAATTGAGCTTCCTCAAGCATAATCCCTCAGCTCCAATTAAAAAATAAAAAGAGATGCTGAGAAGACACGTCTAAACTACTTAAATTTGAACAGCCTAAAGCAAACATCAAAATCCATGTCTAGACAATTAAGCAAAGGTGGTCTTATTTCAAAGACTACAACTATGAAGCCTAAAATTGTGAGGCTCCATATACAATTTCTCTATTTGTTTCTTGTGTCTAGAAGAAAAAAAATATTTAGAAATTGTTTGGCAGAGTGCTTTTATTTGTGGCAACTACAATGTGCCCCACAAAGTAAAACCTATAAATAAGAAAACACAAAACAAATGAGCTCTGTGAAGAAGAAAATTTGAAGTGTCAGAGAATTTGGGGATTCTAAAGGCTAAGAATGGGGGTTGTGCATGTAGCCCTTCTGAGAAGGTCCACAAAGCCTGACTGGGGAGAGCTTCAAGGCTAGAGGTTGAAATATGACATTGGATCTGCTTTCAACACATCAAAAGAAGGGATCTACCTGTCAAGTCCCATAGAAGCAGCTTAATCAGGCATAGATCGATTTTTTTTTACATGTATTACATATGTTTCAGTGAGGGTTGTCAGTCCTGTACACTGCTCTGAATGAGGTCGCTCCCATGCACATTGTTCTTACAGTGAAGATGTTGACCTTGATTTACTACCGACAAGAGTGGAACTGGCTGAAAGAATCCGTGTGCTCCATTTCAGAAGCCTCAGTTATGCTTGTTTTGACATCAGACAGCTTTCTGCATATACTGTTTGACTAACAAATTAAAACTTAATATACCATCAAAACAGTGACTGGATCTGAACTTCGTTGTTTCGCATTTTGCAGTAAGTTTAAAATTTGGGGCATCTTCTTCTATTCAGAAGTGAAATGGCCAGATTTCCCACAAGAACAGGTCAAGACACAAGCAGAAAGTTCCACATAGGATGAAGGTAAGGCAACTTTGAGGTACCTGAGTGCCCAGCAGCGGGAACCTCCCCTTAGGACTGATTTTACTGGGGAAGGAGGGACAATGCCTAGACACAGGAGGTGAAGCTGGTTTTAGTCAGAGGCTCTCAAAAACCAATTTTGACAAATTCTATTTTTGGATTTTTTTTTTCTTTCTAACAAAAAGGCCAATGTAGTATTCCACTCACAGGGCAACCATCTGGGCAAGATACTCCAAATGAGATAGTAGCATTATTTTTCCTCCCTCAGATTTCCATAGGGTGGTTTGGGAAAGAAGGGAAAGGAAGGGTGTGATGCGATTCTGTAGCAGTCACTTTGTCATCTCTGCTGCTTCTGAAACACACTGCAATCAGTTATTTTGGACACAAGAACAACTTCTTGCCTGCTCTTGCATGTACCGCAAATTCCCTTACTTACAATAGGTCACATTTCTGTTATTTTACTGTGAAATTCAGTTGATCAGCAAGTTCCCAGAAGCAAGCTCCAAACTATAATTTAATTATAAGGGCAGCAGCTAAGTTTCACCATATGCAACTGCCAGACGCAATCATTGCAGTTTAAGTCTAAAGGCGACTTTACTGCATGTACTGAAGCATGGTTTTATAAGCGATGAAAGCTGTCACTTATGTCACAGACATTGCTGTAATGCATTACGATATCACAGTTTCAGCAGAACCAAAAATACATTAATAATACATCCTGTGAAAGCATTTACAGCAAGTGAGTTTGGAATACAATGTTTCAAGTGCCATACACTTCTTGCAACTCTGTGTTTATGCATAAAGCCACTTAAGATATGTTACATTAGACTATATACTTTGCCTGGCATTACACAAGCTCTCACAGCCAATTTAAACCTTCAAAAGTCAGACAACTGAAGGACAGAACTAATTAGGGATAAACAAAAACAGAACAGGTGCCCTTCACTATGCAGCGATTCATAGGAATAGAAAATACTGCATCAAAAGTCTCTCTTTGGAGACTTGCTGAATGCATTTCAAAAGCCTGCCAGCCAACTTGGGAAAATTTTAAACATCTATAACAAAACGCAAGGAAGAATGATAGTCTTTAAATCATCCCAAAATAACTAAACAGACAAGGTACATATTAGCTGTGAAGCAATGTTTCAAAAGTTCAAAGCAGAAGTTAATTCTTCAATACACTGTCTACAAGGACTTCAGAAGAAAAAAGATCAGGCTATGGATATAACTATGTCAAGAAGATGAAGAAAGTTAATTAAAATGTATCAGGATTTCAGAAAAGGAGTCTATCCCTTCGTAAGCTGAATGCAAGCGTGACATACAAAACAGCTTGTTTTCCTACAAAACAATATTGGCTTCAGACTTGCAATCAACATTGGGCTCCATCTACATTTAGGTAATGACATTATTGCCGAGAGAGTTATTGCTCACTTATGTTAACACTACTTAGATCAGAATTAGTTTCTTAGAGCACTGTAATAAGATATACAGATTGCTTTAGAAAAAAAATACAATTAACCCTAGCATTAAAAGTAAATGTTACACCCTGATTAATTACAAACAGCAATTCATCATTACAAGGATTGTTACTTATAATGCATGGACACTTTTTCTATCGCTTCTCAGCTTCATCTCCCATTTTCATAGGGAAGATGCAAGATCGCAGCAGCCAAAGCCATTGGTGATCTTCCAGCCAGCTACAATTACTCTTAGAAGCAACTGCATACATCAGACGGACTGTCATGACAGCCACAGTCCTGACAGCCAGCAACAGAATGGTACCAAACGCCAGCCCACACTAACTCTGAGCACAGCAGCATGCCAGCAGAGCTCCCCCAGCCGCCCCCACAGCTCTGGCACCTTCCCCGCTGGCAGCAGCTCTGGAGCCAGCCAGGGCACCGCGCTGGCAGAGGCGGCCAGGCCGTTACCATGCCGTTAATAGAGCTGTCCTGGCACAGCAGCTGAAGCTGGACAGGACCTATGAAAGACTGTTTGTCAAACCACTTGAAAGAGCCGTTTTGGCAAGCGCTCTCCGCCTGCCCAACAGAGCCACAGTTGGTACAAAAACCAAAATGAAAACAGCCTGTAAAGCTCATCTTGCACAAAAACTTCAGAGACAAAGGATGAGAAAGAAAAGTCATTCAGAAGGTGTTTACTTCTGAACCAGAAAAACCGAGTCAAGGAAAAAGTTCATTTCATCAAAACCAGTAAGTAATATAATATAGCACTACTATGGAAGCTTTGCCACTTCAAATATTACTCTAAGATAACATCATAACACCTGTTACAAAATAAAGACTTTTTCTAAAAACTACAGAATAATCTGGATGCAAACTTCAGCTAGTAGCAGGATTTTTCACTCTGTATTTCACATAGTCGAAAGCTCCAAACAAGGCATATGATGAGAATTTCTTTCTGATGTGAAGGATGCTGATCACCAATATCACTAAAGGAGTGAGAAGCATGGAGAGGTCACATTCAGAAGAAAATTAAACTACTTCTTACTCCTGCTGTAAGGCCAATGCCAATTCTCACCTCTTAGGCTACTCTTCTAGTAGTTTTTATATATTTTCAAGTATTTTAATTTTTCTCCCTGATCTTCATGATTTTTTTCAATTCCAGAACTTCAATTTTACATTGCTTCCCCTTGAGAGCAGCTCTGCAATTTTTTATTTTATTTTATTTTTAAGAGGAAAGCAACCAGGGCATCTGCCCGATTACAGACACCATTACATGATTACAGACACCAATACAGGCAACTGAGCACACAGTATCTGGACAGGAGATAAAACCAGCTAGTGTGGCATAGTGGACAGAATTGCCACCAAAATCCTCAGCTTTTTTCTCTGAATCATCATTAAAGTCCTTCCTCCTTCTTGCCTCTTCCTAAGCTTCATGAACTTACCAGCTCAAGGAAAAAAAAAAAAAAAAAAAAGGAAAAAAAAGAAACAGAAGTAGCCTCATACTGTTCAAACTGGGTGAGCTGGCAGGGTATGAAGAAAAGAAGCAAATTCAGTGCCCTGCATGTGTTACTGAAATTGTTCAGAGATAATATTTGGAACAGCAGCAGTTTCAAGGGATAAATGGGAAAGTTGGAAACGAAAAGGCAGAGAGGAAACAAACAGTCCCTGCTGTGCAGGTATCTTATCCACAACAAAAGATAAGCAACAACCAAAGAAATACAGCTTCTGCATGCAGTTAGAGGCAAAAACCAAGGCTCATTTTACTTGAGGAAAAAAAAAAAAAAAACAACTCACATCTTTGTTCTAATAGTTTTGTTTATGCTGGCTTGGAGACCTATAGCTGTGGATATATCCCTTTTGGCTCACCATCAACAAAACAGCTCAGCTTAGAGTCCAGTACTCAAGCTGAGCCTGGAAGGCGGAATCTGGCCTTGAAGCACACTTCCACGGATCACTGTTCAAATCTCATTGGTTTGTGTTTATGAGAACTGATGCTGTTCCAAGTATCCCCCCGATGATGACACATTTAAACACCACATGCAGGGAGCTGAATTTGTTTTAATCCTGCTTATTCTCCCACACAGAGAAGTTTGTATCATATTAGATCTGATTCTAAATGCTAAAGCGATTCACATGAACAAGAGCCATCACGAAGTGCTGAAGAAAGAGCCCACTTCTGTTGTTCACTAGCTCGCATCTACGCAGTCTCCCAGTGGTTATATGAACACATTTGTGGTACGTTTTACAGAGGGTGGTTTGGATTTTTATGGTTGGTTGGTTTTGGTTTTTTTATGGGTGGGTTTTTTTTAAAGATTTTTAAATTTTTTTTTTTTGTAACTTGGAAACTCCTATGCCTTATAGAAACTAATCAAGCCATTTCCAACACCCAGAATGAAAAATGAAGGTTGAAACCTCATAGTCTCCCCCTCCCAAAAATAGACTGTTTTCCTGCAAGCCTTAGGTGTATCCATATTTCCTATGGCAATTTATTATTAATTCTACCTTTTGTTAGAGAGACTATAATACTACTCCCATTTTTTGTGTTATATGATTCACGTGCATCTAATATTTTACATCAGTGGGTAATATACACGCTGTTATTAAAAATTAGGTTAATCTTTTTAATTAGCGTGGCTTTGAAAACTAAATAGGCTAACCTTAATACTTGTGCCTGTATAGAAGATCCCAATTTTCAAACTTTCCATAGGTTATCCAATTGTTATGTTAAAATTAAGTTGTTAAATAGACAAGGTGGACAGCTGTACCTCAAAGCAAGGAATTTAGACCCAGTCTGTGCCAACCAGTTCCATTAACACAGCCACAGCGGAAAAGATATTTTAATTTTCAATCAATATATCTCAGCAGCAAACTCATTAGCCAACAATCAATCAAAATGCATTGCCTCATACAGACCTCCTGGAGTTGGTGCAGCTGTATGCAAAGTGCTGCCCAAAGTATGCACATTATTTTAGTTATTCACCGCAAAACAGTTATGCTATTGGATCCAAATACACCCTAACGTGTAAACGGGCAAAAGCTCATCTCTAATTGCACGAATAATCTGTTAATCCCTGAAGAAGCACACACAGAGATCAGCTGTATACCTTGGAGAAACTAGATCATAGACCTCTGCCACCTCTGTCTCATCATCAGATAAAATTTATCACTGTGATAGATACGATACTGTTTAAAATCACGGCTATCCCACCTCTTAGAGGGAGAAAAGCAGGCATGCATGCAGGCAGAATTTAAAGGGGTGGCATTACTTACAGTATGGAATTATCCACCTAAAGTTCTTAAGCTTATTTCTTTGTTCAAAGTCATCTAAGGCAGAAAATAAAGGTCCTCTAAGTGAAGAACAATGCCCAAAGATTTGTTGTTTTAAGCAGTAAAGCCTGTGTACAGGTAAAAGCAGCTCAGCTGTACCAAGTGTCCAATCCTGTTTGACATTCAGTGGCATGGATTTCTACATGGCTTAAAGATCAAACAATAATTAGCTGAGACATCAGCTTCGTATTTATTTTCACAAAAATATAGAGAAGCCAATTGCAGCAAACACTAAACCTTAAACAGGACACATCTTTTCTAACTCACAAATTCTGCAGGAACCAAGCCTATTAATAATAATGAAAAAAAGTTTGCTACACCTTTTTTTTTGCCAATGCTAAATTAAAAAGCTAGACTTTAAACAATTCATGTAGAGTTGTAACATTTGCACACTTACTGTAGCTACTAAATACAATAATAATAATGTCAAACATGACCATGCACTTGCCTAGGTAAGACTTAAATTTATGTCTCTATATAGCCAGAAATTAATAGCGTACCATTTGTTTTTCATGATTCACGGGGTTTCAGGAATTGTTACAATGTACTAGGAGAGGCAATGAAAGGCCTAGTAAAATAATGGATTAAGAAAACTCTCAGTGCAGCAAGACTTGAAAACACACTTATCACAGCTGTAATTACAAGCCTGAATAGCCACAGCTGATCCCTAGCCTTAAATGCTGCCTACACTCCCATTCAGCGAGTCTGCATCAGGAAAAAAATTTTTACTATGCCCTTACTAAACAAGCATTTCCTTGTACTTGTTTTAAAGGTTCTACTAGTTTAACCTGTTTATATAGAAAGAGTCAGACCATGACATTACAAAATTAGAGCACTACCTACCTCAAAGTTTTCAAGTTGTTCGGGTTTTCACAGGTCTCACCACCATATTTCTGCTGAATTATTTCAGGAAGGGAACTGCAACCATATTCACCTGCCATTTGACATTGGCAACTCATCACTCCCTCTAACAATTGCTCAGTTTACTTTATCCAGGAATGCATACTAGAATTTTCTCCCATAACATCCTGATCAAACTGTGGATGTCTCAGTGTATTTGGTTTATGATACTGATAATGGATTTTCAAAGAGGTAGAGCTGGTCACTGTGAAACAAATGCTTACATTCTCAAGCAATGCCTTTCAAAAACTAGAATTATCTTCTATGTGTAAATTTTCTCCTAAGCTTGACTGTGACACCAGTCCAGCTATGAATTAAGACAGATATTTATTTTCTAATTGGACTAACAATGATCCCACCTGAAATAGCCAAATATGAAAGTAACATGGATTTAAAAGCTCAAATTTTGCCAGTTTGGGGATGTTTTATTCCAATCTTTATCTTTGATATCAATCATGAAGGCAGAAGAAAAAAAAAAGGAATTAAAATACTATTCTGATTGTGTGCACATAGTGGATGGGACAAGAAGAGTTAAATTGTAGTAACAAAACATCAGGCTGGACTTTAACCACAGTGTTTTGCTGGCAAAGACAAGGAAACACTGGAACAGGTTGCCTAAGGAGGTCTCTAGGTCTACCACATCCACTAGATACCTTTGGGAAGGTTAGACAAGCACATCAGGAGTCAAGAGAGTTGACTGTGACATGGTAAAGCAGATGAACTAGAGGAGTGAGTTTCAAAGTTCCTCATACACAGCACACACTTTCTCCACCCTCCATGTTCTGAAAACTATACATATAAAGACTCACAGTATACATACAGACGTACATCTCCACCCATGTACATTCTATGGCCCCATTTTAAGATCCATAAAACTATGTACCCTCTTAAACACTGCAAAACAGTGCTGAAAAGGACTTGAGCTACCTAATGAGTAGTGATCTCACATGGAAGATTCGTGAGAGGGAATACAAGAGAAAGACTCCCATTCAAATACTGACTTAGACCCATTTTTCTTGTTTTGAAGACAAACAAAATAATCATCAATTTGTATGTATCACTGGAGAATAGCAAACCTTAATATTTCAATTATGAGTAGAGTGAAGACATTCCTACAAAAGAAACAAAATTTATAACTTTTTCCTGCCGTACAGACATGATGGTTACAGCATAATTTAACATATAAGCGAACATCAGGAATTGTGTGCTAAATTATCTTCAAGCGTACATCTTCCAACAAAATATGCATATCACCAGCCTTTGATATGCAGAAACATGCTATTAACTCATCAGGTAACCACTTCCAACATATCAGAACATAGGAAGGTCAAAATTCCAAGTTACACAGTATGTACTAGTGCCGATATCCATGTTTGCATTACCAGACAAAATAATGTCATGATTTTTGAAAGACATTTTTACCACATAAAGGCTAGTGCTAATATCGCTATGCCAGGCCTTTCAACCAGAAACTTCCAAAACTTAAACAGTGGTTCATCCAGTATATGTGCACAAGATTAACCCACGGTTAAGTCTTACAATTTTCACAGTTTTTCAGAAAAAAAGTATTCAGATTTTTACTCAAAACCAAGAAAAAGATCACATTCCCACAGAAACAGTTAATCTCAGGTGAATTTGTTTCAGAGGCTACAGCCCAACACTACTCAGGCCCAGAAATATTCTAAAACAAATTAAAAATTGTACCAACAAGAAAAATAAGTGATTTCCCTAAGCACTTCCATAGCTTGCATCAATTACCATAGCTTGTCTTCTAAATTAATGATTCACAGTGATGGATTATTCATGCAAGTCGGCCAGCTGAACATTATACTTTGACTCTGGGGAGAAAGTATAGTGTGTCTTAATCAACTATATTTTGTATAAACCAGAAGACAGAAAAATTTTATTTCTCTAGTCAACCAGGTAAAATACAAGAAAATAAAATTAGTGATAATTTAAATATGAAAAAATCTTCAGTGGTCTCCATAATCCATATTTACAACGAACTAGTAAGAGCACATTGCCCCAAGGGAGCTCTGCAAAGTAGTTCCAAATCACTGTTTTGTTGAATGAACTAGCTTCAGATGTATTTCATTTAAGCGCAAAAAAAAGATGGAAATTTCATGTTAATATGCTGTTTCCTGTCTATGCACAATATTGCAAGACTCCAGGGATGGCACAATTTCTTGTTTCAAAAGGATACCAAGTATTTTCGCAGCCTTGATTGAAATTCAACTCAATGTTGAATTTGTCTATAAGTGAACGATAAATTACTATCTCAATAATTTTCCAAATGAATGCTGTATTCTAATGGCCTCCTTGAATGCACATGTTCAGGTGTTGTGTAAATCTACTGACGATATTTGTTACTTTGATCAGGGCAGTGTAAACTAACTCTACAATTCAAACAATATCTAGGATTTACAATTGTTATATTTCAAAGTGTTATTCAATCATTGTATTGAAAGATTTACAAAATGAAAATAGGAAGTTATGATAAATGTTGCCATTTATCCTTAGAGTAATACAAATGATCCAATATCTCTAAAAATCTATACCAAGCTGCTCTAGGATAGCAAAGACTACCGTACTTGATGAATTATAGGACCACCTAGTTGCTTACATATACAGATACAATACATTCAGGTTGCTAAAAGTATTAATCACATTCAAATAGACCTTTAAACAAACTAATACTCAGATGCTTTACACTCACTACTGGATTTTATTTTATGAGTTTCTATTTGAGAAACACAGGTTAAGTATAGATTAAATGACTTGTCAACTACCAAGGGATCTAAAGACAAATAAGCTTTTTTCTTCTTCCTTTAAAACCACCCTATCCATTGGTGTTGTCTTCTCTGAACTTTTGGGGTCTAGGCTAGGGACTTTGAAAGAAAAATAATTATTTTGCCCTTGCTCTCTTGGTGCTTCAGGAATATTTCTGGGGATTCTTCTAAAGCCCTATAATTCTTAAGGAATTAAGTAATAACTCAAAGATAGGATGTTACATAGATATGGATCAGGAAATGATGGTGAATATCAATTAAATTAGCTTCTACCAATCCTGAAACAAAAAATAGTAGGAACATATTATCGTACATGTCTCCATCAGGCTTTCACTACAGGTAAAGGTGATACCACATTAGACCTAGCTCCTTGTAACAACTCTTATATGCAGATTTGAATTTATGGTGCTTTCCTCTCCTTCCAAATACAAGCCATCAGAGTGTTCTTCGAGAAATACGCTTCCATCACTTCAAGAATTTATTTTCATTGTGACCGAGTTTGTCCTCTTGAAGCTAAAGGGTATTTTGCTGTCACTTCATATATGAAGACCCGGTATTAGTTATGTCAAATTCACAAGTGTATTGTGTTTTTATACTGTATGCACATTTTCTTCTTTCACATTCATATAGGAAAAATTACAAGTGGCATTTTTTTTGCTTCATGCATATCATTGTCTCAAAATAAATCTACTTGCAGTCAATTTGTTTCTTACTCATTTTTCACAGGTATCTTCTCTATAGGTCCTGCTGCTCTATGAACTGCATAATTAGACATTTCTGTTTGCTTGTTTTTCTCAGTATCTCCTCATAGATCTAATATCCTGGTTTCTTTAGCACTTCAGCACATGCATAGTAGGGAAACTGCCAGCTACAGATGATGCCAAGTAGCTTCTTTGCAAGAGGAGACTTCAACTTTAAAATCCACATTGGTTTTTGTGCTACCATGACATTTTCCATGCCTCCAAGATGCTGGAGAGCACTACTCAAAAGCATTCTTGTGCTGGTTTCGGCTGGAATAGAGTTAATTTTCTTCACAGTAGATAGCTTGGGGCTATGTTTTAGATTTGTGCTGAAAAGAGTGTTGATTTTAGTTACCACTGAGTAGTTCATACATAGAGTCAAAGCCTCTTCTGCTTCTCACCCCACTCCACCAGGACTGGACTGGGGGTGCACAAGAAGATGAGAGGGGAGACAGGTGGTACAGCTGATCCCAACTGATCAAAGGGATATTCCGTGCCACACAACATCATGCTCAGCATATAAAGTAAAGTCAGGGGGAGAAGAGGGCAGGGGCGGGGGGGGCGGGGAGGGGTCCACATGGTCAGAGTTATTTGATTTCCCAGGTAACTGTCATGCACGACGGAGCCCTGCTTTCCTGGAGACGGATGAACCCCTCTACTGTAAGGAAGTAGTGAATTAATTCCTTGTGTTGCTTTGCTTGCAGGCACGGCTTCTACTTTCACTATTAAACTGCCTTTATCTCAACCCATCAGTTTTCTCACTTTCACTTTTCCGATTCTCTCCTCAATCCCAACCAGGGGGAGTGAGTGAGCAGCTGTGTGGTGCTTATTGCCAGCTGGAGTTAAACCACAACAACTCTCCTACAGGAAACTGAGAACAAGTGTGGTTGTAGCACACAGTGACCATACATGTAACAGTGAACTGAGCAGCTGCATTCATACACGCATGGCATGCGAGAGTTCAGAACCTGTCCCAAGGAAGAAGAACAAGAATACCTAAGAGCTAAAAAGCACTACCAACCTTGCTTCAGGCTGCTTAGTACTATCAGGCATCATCCTTCTATCAAGAGTGTTACCTCATGTCTTGCTACATGCCCAATAGGTATTTAGAGATGCTCTTTACACAGCTGACCTACCCAAGTTTGTCAGATGAGGGGCAGCCATTCTCTTGTCTCTGGCTTAATAAAAAAAATAAGTCTTTAAAAATAACACTTCTGGACAAGTTCACAAGGAGTTAGGATATTTCACAGAATATGTTATTTTCTGTTTGAACTGGTAGTACTAAAACTACTCCTGCTTACTCTAAAAAAGAGTCGCAGATAGTACTTCTCATAGTTCTGGTTCCTTGCAATGGCATTTTCAGATGGCAGAAGTAAGGAGGTAGGCAATGCCCCGAGACATAAAAGAAGCGAAGATTTGTACACACACACTGCAGAAGCACCATGAGCATAGCAGAGGAAACACTAGCGTATGCAGAGGGAGATCTCTGTGGTTAGGACTTGGCACTGACCGAGACTGATAAAGCAGGCAAGTAGATAAAGAGGGAAGGCCAAGTTCTGATGTGGAGGAATGACCTAAGGCAAACGCAAAACATCCCTTCCAAACTTAAACTCCTATCAGCTACAGACATCACATAACCCCCATCCTCTGATGCTTATGTCAACGTTACTGCAAGATGAAAATGAGATCATAGCAACCAAAGACCAAAACAGTGTTGAATTTAAAGGGTTCAGCTCTGCATCACCTGTCTTTACATCATAAGTGCTGGATGGTCACTATTTTCAACACCATGCCTTAATTCTCTTAAGAGATTCTCAAACACTGCTGTCCTCTTTTTCGCAGTGCCTCCATTTGCAGACCTCCGCTAATAGCTTCTTTTGATAGACAGAACTGGAAGAACAGATGTGTATATGAATTCTGTGACTGGACTAATCACAGCCAGAGTCACAGAACAAGGAAAAAAATATGATGGACCATAGTGCATGCCATCATGAAACAACATCTTATTTTTCATACCAGACTGTGGAGGTGTAGCAGCCACATAAACTATTAAGCTAGAAGTCTCTTCTATCATCTCCAACTCAAACATCAGCTTTGTCAAATATTATCTGAACCTCTGTTTTAGAAGCATGGAGTTAGCTTTGGTTTTTTCCTTTTTTTTTTAAAGTCATAAACACACAAAACCACTTGCTGCCTGTAACATTATTGTGAATAAAGAATGCTATTTTGCTAAAGGGGTTTTTATTCACCATATGCAAGTGCACACGCTTTCAGAAACAAAATAGATTACTATAGTGTTTCAAAAGTCCATATCCAGTTTAACAAGAGACTAGTTTATTCCTCTTTAGTACTTGTAAGAATCATTAGACATCTTTCAACTCCCACTAATTACTTTGGTTTTGGCAGACATTACTGTTTCCTCCTGCTGTTTTTTGAATAAATCTGAAATTAACAAGTCAATAAACTGACATATTTACTGTAAAAATAACTTGGCTTCCCTCTCGTCTTCCTCCTACTTCTCATATTTCTTGTTGCAGATGAAAAGGTCATAATTCACCTATAGGCTTTATATACACTTACAGCAGTCTGGGAAAGGACCTAGACATCTTTCCTCTACATGAACAGGATCTCAGGTTGAAAACCTGATATTACAGTAAGCTGTTTGTGTTGTCTTAGGTTTTGATTCATATCTTTAAATAGTTTAGAAACTAGAGCAAATGTGGTTTTTTTTCAAAAAAAGATATCCAAGAAAGAAAACATGAGTCGCTTCAGTGAACTCAAATTGCTATGTAAAGTACACAATCATTAAATGCTCCAAGAGCTGCTTTAATTTAAACGTGGAAAGAAAAGCACTCAAAAAGGGCAGTTTTAACGTACCAATTAAAAAAGATGTCTTAAATCTTTAAAGGTATTTTCTTTCTAACTACAAACTTCCATAACTGAGATGTACAGGAAAAACTGGGGCAGTGAACGTTACCTCGGATTTAGAAACAGTTACTGAAAAACGACGTTTTGCTATACTGTCAAGGATGGAGGCAATCTCCAGTGGCTAAGTGATCGTGAGTAGCTCAGACAGGCTGTCTTTGGCAAAGTACTCATGCTCCTAACATCACCTTGATGTGCCAAGGTCAGTTAAAAAAAAATCATGCTGAGAAGTAGATGCCAAATTTCTCCAGCTTATTCCAAACTTCTACAGAAGAATCAAGGGCTAGAATGGCATCGCTGCTCAAAAAGTACCAGATGCAAAACACAACCAGTGAGCAAATGTTTGAGCATATTATCTTATTGCAAAAGCAGTTAAACAGCTTGCTTTCCAGAGGTGTATGAGCAAAATTCTCGGAATTCAGTCAGAATTCCAAGAGCAAAATGAAGCCTTAAATATATTGCTCAAATAAGTGAAAAAGGAAATTATACTTCTCAGATGAGGAAGTCCCCCAAAGCTACTGCACATACAGAAACACGGATGACAAAAATAGATTAAAACCAGAAGAGCACAGGAACCAAAGTTCTCCTGAGGTTTGGGGAGATCATTCCTAGCTAACAAGTGCTTGTTTTCATAAATTTAAGAAATCCCACTGCATACATGGTACAGTTTCAGTTTCAATTCTGACAGAATTGATCTTTCTAGAAGAAACCAGTTGTCCATTAGACCTAAAAAGTCATCATAGGTTTAGAATTCTCAGACTTACACAGCAGATTAGAAATAGTTTACATTGCTAAGCAATTACTTGTTTAGATGTAATGGTAATGGTGAAAGACTGCAGGGCTGAAGTACATAAATAAGAGGAAAGATGTCTTCCAATTAACAGGCTAGCTATTTGGTTAAAACTGAATACAACCGCATTGTTTAACTTTCTTCTTCTACACAGAGTATTGCTTGTCATTATTGATTCTTCCTGAAAGAATAGTCTCAAGGTCTGAAAAAAGAGTTCCCAAGAATTATCATAATATTAAACACTCAACTAAACCAAAAATCCTTTACAACACAGGAGGTCAACACTTATTAACCCAAAAGCCAGACAGATATTTAACTCATTAGCTTATACCAATAAGAAATTTTCTCTTTTCCCATTTCACAGCTACAGCTGCTTTGTGATGACTAAAAGACCAAAAAGGATGTGGATAACTCACGCAGCTTTTATCACATTAGCCACAGTCTGCCGTTTTCATAATCATTAGCTTTGAAGTATATTAAACAAAGCAGAACATGACCTTATAGTTGATATTTTAATCACACCACGTAACAACAATTCTTTATCGTACAGACTTTATTAATGCCATCAAACAAGATGCTATTCAGAACTACTCAGAACACAGGCAGAAAAGAACACTACTGTTGCACAGCCAAGTGCAGCCAGGCAGTGACCACACTACAAGGCGGATTCGCTGCTTTTAAATGCAGAGTCACCAGACAACTTCTGACACGTACGTCTGATTTTGGCTGGGCTGAGGAATCAAACAGCAGCAGAATGTGTGCTTGTGTACAAGACTAATAGAAAAAAGAAATTGAAGCTTTTAGTTTTAAGATAATGCAACATAGTGTAGCTTTACTTAATAGCAAAATACACAGATTATCTTACCTACATTTAAGTGCAGTACAATATGTAATTACCTTTTTAGAAACAGAATTTTGGGGAGGGAAAACGAAAAAAGATGGCACAGCAATCTTTCAGTGAAGTCAGGAAATTGAAGAGATTTCACAGAGACATTCATCCCACATGAATTCTCACAGTACTGTGTTGTTAACAGACCTTCTCCAATGTTGTTAACAGACCCCCTTTCTAATGGCCATACTAAGCTATTTACACTATAAAAAAATATAAATATTCCTAATGCAATTGACGCAGTTTACTTAACTTCCCAGTCATTTTGTACTGCTTTAAACAGAAACCACAGAGCAAAAATAAGTCCAAAACCTTACCCTTATTATTTAATTGTGGGATTTTTTGGGGGGTTTTTTTTTGTCTTGAAATACATAGCTTCATTATCTCCAGCACAACTTTACAAATAAATTTAAAGAAAATGTGTTGTTCGGTCAAGTTAATAATTCAAAATCCAGAAAGTATTTCCTTTCCTCCCTCAGGACTGTATGTATACATTTTTCCACCCCAAGTTCCACTAATCTTTTGTCATCGAGCTAACAAGACCAACAGTGCTCAAAAGACACAAATTAAACTTCAAAATTTTAAAGATCCTTCCAAATTTAACTACTGTGATCTTGTATTTGGGGAAAAATACAAAGTTATCCCTAACCACAGCTGACTATTTAGATGTCCTTCCCTACCATCTGCCTGTTATACTGACATGTATCCAGAGATACTGACTATATCAGAGGCATGCAAGTACAGAAAATAAGAAAATCAGGCATTAATTTTAAAGCCATGTTTATGCACCAATTTTTAACTTTATTTTGAACACACAGCATAATGAAGATAAGAACAGCCTAAAGACTGAGTATAGGACAGATGTACCCTATATTAATTCATATTCAGCCTGTGATTTACAAAGACAGAATAACATATTGCCTACACAGAACACGGAAATTATTTTAACAGGTATTCAGCCACGCCAAAAACGTTTCTTCATGGATGATGAGCAACCCAAAAATGAATTTGAAGTTTTGAGAAAAAAATTAAAGTCCTTTTCAACTGACACATGTAAAGAGCTAAAAGTAGCTAGACCTTGATGTGAACAATCCTACCGGCCCTTACTCCTCTCTGCTTACTGATACATTTTGCAAGACAATAAGATTGAAAGTTGAATTAAGCTACAAGCAAACATGTCACATTTACAACTACAGAATAAATTTCAAAATAGTTATTACAACAACGTAGTGTTCACAGACACACGCTCCTAGACCTCTCGCTAGACTACGTATGAATATATGCACATTCTTCCATAAGAGAGGAAGAGATGGGAAGAGGTAACAAGAGACCCAAGCCCTAAGAACGAGCACAGAAACACAGCACACCAGCACGTTCCCACAGGAAGCAAGTCACTTAACAGCTCAGAGGTACACTAATCCCAGGCCATTTTTGGAATCAACTTGAGCTGGCAGCACTGTAGTTAAAGTGTTCAGTAGGCCAACAGACACACAGGATACTGTGTGGTTTCAGCAATGAATATGGAAGTAGATGAGCGACAACTTCATTAATACTTTCACATATGTATGAATAAATCATTCACTGAAAATGGTAGATGGGGAGACAAAGTCAAAGCAAATTTTAAAACCCAAACTCTATGTCAAACTCGACTTGAGAATGTGAATACATAGGATGACAGTCTTGTGAAGATAAATTTTGGAATTCATTGCTACACTGAATAGCAAACTTAAGAGGTAAAACAATGCTTGTGGCAATGTTAAATTGCCCTGTGTAATTCTGTAGACCATAATCCATACCTTAAAGAAAAAGCCAACAACCATTCCCCCTCCCTTCCTCCCCTCCTTGACAATAATTCCTTGCCATACTCAACTGAGCCACAGCAATTCTGAAAAACAGAATGAACACAGAAACAGGAAAATATTAAACTGGTATGAGACCTCACTGCTAAGAAACCAAAAAAACCTGGAAAATTATACAAAATTGATGAAGGGGGACAGCATATTCTATTTTAAGCATTAGCGTCAGTAGGACTGCAGCAGCTTTACTTTAAAATGCACTAATTTCATTGAAAGGATAAAATACATGCATTTGTTTCAAGCTATGCTATGATATTTTGGTAAACGTCTCTCACCTAAACAGTATGGCATCATTTTCTTTTAGACTGAAGCACCGATCACATGAAAAATGAGGAGACGAGAATTGTGGAATCAGAGATGGTAGGTAATTAATAACACACAATTCATACACACTATGAAAGCTTTAAGTAGCCCTTTAATATCAAGACATGGGGAGTACACCATATATGAGACCATAAATAGAACTGATTAAAACAAAACAAGGTGGTGTGGGGAAGAAGAGACAATTCAGAACACAAAGTATAACAGTCCAGGTGCTTTTTTAAATTTCTCCCCCCTAGTGTTCTTGCTCATCGAGGTGAAGGTGAAAGGTAACATACATGGATACGTGCACATGATCTGTCTGTTCCCACAGGCTGACATCAAAGTCTCTGACTTAGCCATCTTACAGCTGCAGGAAGTTACAGCCACCGTTTGACAAGTTTAATAATTTACCTATTCATTCACCTGCTCACACTGGAATACAGGTGTCTTGATGACATCAGGCAATGCTAATCAGTGGTTTTCACACTGCTGTGTCAGAAATGCAGACAAATCCAAAACTGAATTAGCACTTCAACAATAAAAATTAAATATCATTTTAAACTTCAATGCTTAAAGTTTTCCAGCAACAATTACGTACAAATAATAAACAAGTCTACTTAAATTTTTTAAGAGCCAAAAGACAGAATTCTTTGCATACACATACAGAACGCAGAGCACTGAAGAAACCGACAGAACAAGTGTGAGGGAAGCCCCTCACGAAAGGGCTCCGGCTGCGTAGCGACCAGAAAACCCGCACAGGACCTGCACGACATCCCCTTCTTCGGCACGGACGGGTTTTTAAGACCTGCCGCTGCAACACTTACCACAGGATAACTTGAAAACAAAGTGCCCGTGCTGAAGCGCAGCCGGTGAGCGGGGCTGAGGACGCTCCTCAGAAGCGAGAGCCGTGTCCTCCCCACCGCCGCCAGCAGGTGGAGAGACAAAGGGTGACTGAACACCTGAAGGGGCTTGGCTTTTCTCCCCCCCACTAAAGTTATACCGGCGGGAAGCACCTCCGTTCCCAAACGCCTCGTCTCTCCGCCACAGCGGGCAGCACGGCGGGCGCAGCGTCCCTCCTCTCCTCCCTCCCCTCAGGCGCTAACGGAACACGGCGGTAGCGACTTCCCGCACGGCGCGAGCCCGGCGCGTGCCGGCGTTCCCAACCGCCGGCCCCCGCGCGGGCAGGCACTCCTCCGCACCGAAACACAGCGAGAGAAAGCTTCACTTTACTTCAGAAATAAATCTGAGCCACCACCCAGCGCACTTCTCCAGCAGCAAACGGACGAGCGCACTCACCAGCCCCCTGCTGCTGCCGCCACCACACCCCCGCCCGCTGCCGCCGGTACTCCCGCCGGTCCGTGCTCCGCCGCGGGTATGCTGCCACCGCCGCCAACGCTGGGGTAGTCTCACCGCACCGCCCCGCCCCGCAGAGGCTCCACCCTCCCCCGCCGGTCCCGCGCTCCTATTGGTCTTTCCCTCCTCCTTCTCTCCCACCTGTCTCCGCCCCCGCCCCGCGGGGCATTGTGGGGCTTGTGGTGGCAGGTGGCGAACTACAAACCCCAGGGGTCCGTGCGGCTGCTGGTTAGTTCCGGACAACGCCTGGTGTGTGGTAACAGCGGCGGACGCTTCCTCCTTGCAGGCGCTTCCGGCGCGGCGGCGAAGCCCACTCGAGAGCTCTGAGGGCTCGGTGGGTCAGGGAGAGGTGAGGTGTTGTGCTTAGTCTCCGGCTTTCCCTTCCTGGTGTGTGCCCGTAGAAGAGTGAGGCCGTTGAGAGGAAGAGGGCCGCTAGTGTTTTTGCGTAGGGCCTGGCTCGCTTTTCGGGGCTGCGCCGCGTTAGAAGCGTAAAACTCTTTCTAATATTGGGGCCTCGCTGAGGGATGGCGAGGGCAGAGCAGGGTGGGCGAAGGGGAAGCCGCCGGTAGCTCCCGCCGCAGATGAGAGCGGCTTTAGGCCTCGCTGTGTGAGGAGGGCGGAGGGTGTTCCTTCCCCTCCCTTGCTGAAGAGGGGTCCGGCCCTGCCGGGTGGGTGACCTGTTTCACCTCTTCCTGAGGCGGGGGGGTGTAGTGGGGCGAGGGTTTGTCCTTCTCCCTGCCCTTCCCATAGCGCCGCGGGTGGGTTGGAGCCCGCCCCGCGTTCGAGTGAGGGGAGCCGCCGGCGGGGACCTGAGGCCGCTGGGCCTGGGCTGCCCCGCGCTGGCTGGGGAGCCCCGGGGGGTACGCCCGGGCCTGGGAAGTGTAGGCCCGGATGTGTATTTTTGGCTCGTCCTGAGGCCGGAGCGGAGCGCTGTCAGGTGGCTGCGGGGAGCGCCAGCAGCGCGGTCAGTGCCTCGTCAGGTGGGGGAGAGGAAAAAGGTACCTCGGCTCCCTCCAGCAAAGCTGGAGGCTCCGGTACTGCCCCGCTCCGCAGCGGGAAACGAAAGTGCTGGGCAGGGAGAGCAGATACCCTGGGCTGTGCTCCTCTTAGTTACCGAACAGTCTGGGGAGGTGGTCGGGGGTTAGGTGTCCTATTAAACTGCTCACTTAACTGGGGAGTTTGGTTGGTTCCTGTAGCTTACACAGAGTGGGGCACAGGTAGATGGCTGAAACCCTGGGCCAGGTTTGCGCTGTTCCTGTTACAGGAAGACCCAGTTGCCCTCTGGTATTTGTTTACTTGTTGGAATGTGTTTGTATGTTAAGAACTGTGTCCCACCTGTTAGTGTTTGCTAGAGTTCTAGTTTTACTTTCACAATCACAAAAAAAACTTGAAAGAAAGCGGGGATATGTTGTGATTATATATGCTAAGAACCATGACCTATTTCGGTTATACCGTATAATCACTTACAAATCAGTTATTTCAGTTATACTGTATACTAATTTTAATGTTGTGAAATTGAGGCACAGTTAAGGAGGCTGTAGTTTCTCATGTGGTAGGCCGACACAAAAGGTGAGTATATTAGGACAGACTAAATCACTTCCATTTAGAAGTTCAGCATTGCAAAAGATCCTGAACTGACTGACTTCATGGGAGGCTTGGATTTGGGGTTTTTTTTTTGTTTTTTGTTTGTTTTTTTTAAAGTTGATATGACTCTAAAAATAGACACTTGTGTTTATTGCGAGTTTGTGATTTCGGAATTAGTCATATGAATTGTTCTTAATAAAATGCATAAGCAGTTATGCTTTGTCAGAGTGAACTCAACTGTAAGTGGCTATTATGTGTGTGGAGATGTTTGATAACTGCATATCTCTATTCTAGTGAGAGAAATTAAAAAAAAATCTTTAAAAACTTCAGTGCTGTTTTCTGGTGATATTCCTTTTATTAACTCTTCAGTGAAACTGCTGGGTGTAAGAGGTAGTAGAACATGGAATCAGTACAGTACAGTACCTTAAATTTCTTCTTATCTTTACTGATTTTAAAATACAGAGATTGTTATTTTAACAGTTGGTCTGTATATCAGTTCCGGTGAAGTCACCTCAGTTTTAAAAAGAATGAAAGTAGTTCTGTGTCTGAAGCACAAAGCCTTTAAGCTTTGTACCATATAGTTACACAATGGGAAATAATTGCAATCTATAATTGAAATACAGTGCTGGCAGGTAAGTTACTATCTGGCAAAGAAAAGGAGTGTGGCTTTTTTGATTTAAGTGACCCTTAATAAGGGAAGGTTAGTTACCAAGCTACGTGGGGGGTATGCATATAGTTAAAAGAGTATACTCTGCAGTTTTTTTTCCTTATGTAAAATTTGGAACTGTAATTATTAAATTACCTAAACTTCTTCCTCCCATGCACGTTGGCCTTACAAATAGGAGCCAACCTCTTTGCCTCTGAATTCAGGATAGAATTCATGCTGCTATTTCCCTTCCCCCAATCTTTCTTCCTGAATTTAGTTTTTCCTGGTAACTCAGGGGGTCTCAGATCAGGTTAAAGGTAAAAACTCCTCTTGCATCCTCACTGCAAAAAGTGAAACATCTTTTTTGCGCTAAGAATAGCCTTTTCTAGCAGGAATAAAGCTGTAATTTTTGCTAGAAGCCAACCAGTGAAATAATTGTTCTGGTAGATCACTGCCTTAGGCCTCATTCCTCTTTAGTACTTTTCTAAAAAGAGGGTATTAATGTCTAGGTGCTTAAAGTTTTCCAGATCTAAGGTAGATGGAGCCTGGAGAAGGGAATAGAGATATTAGTGCATAGGTAGTTCTAATGATGACATAAGATTGAAATCCTGACAACTGATGCCTAATGTTTCTATGGTTTCAAAACTCTTTTAAAGTTGTAATTGTGAGACTCTGCTCTCTTGTTTTTAAACAATGTTTCAAAAGATACTACTAAACATAACATATTTCTTTCACGGAGTCCTTGCTTGTTGTCACACTGGCCAATGAGCAGATGTGGGTTTGGGGAAGATAACTGCACTCTAATAGTTACATTCTTATTACATAGCTCTGCAGTTCTGCTGCTTGATTTTAGTGCATGACCAAAGTCTGTCAGTAAATGACACAGATTAGAGAAAGCAAATTACTGCCTTAGATACTGATAACAGTAGTTGTACATTTTGGGAAGTGTGGTGGGTTTTTTTGCTGTTTACCCTTTTTAGCTTATAGGAAGTTTATCTTAATGTAGTTTTTTTTCTGATAAAGTCCAGTTGAATGATTTTAAATGTCATTGGATGGATACAGGGAAATAGGTCTGTCAAAGGATCCTTGCAAATTTGTTCCTCATATTAAATGTACCAGTTCTCTGTGTTTGCTGAACAGCTGGGATAATGTTTTAGTGCTGGAACTTAAAGGTTAGAATGTAAAATTTGTACTGACAGTGAAAGTATATACACCATGTTAGTACATCTCTTGGAATGTAGCTTGATGTGTTTAATGGTTTGAGACTGAGCAGCAAGATTGTATTAGCTGGCATTTTAGCATAGTGCTCAAATTTAGATTCTCTTTTAATTCTGTGTCATTCTGTACATTCTCTCTGGTGGTTGATGTCATGTGATCGTGAAGCACGGATTCTAAGTATACATACACAGACTTGAATTGGTGGGATTACTGTAACAAAAAAGATCAGGCTTGTGTGTAGATGAATATTTAGCGGTCTATTTCGTTCCAGGCAGCTTATCTCACTGTCCTCTCCTTGTCTTCCCCCTCAGACCAATTAACAAGTTTGCCAGTTAAGTAACACCTTTTTTGCATTTTACAGCAATTTGCCAGGATTTTTTGAACTGCACAGCTACATTGTGCTGTTTCCACCATCTCATGGTATCTTATTCCTTTTTTTGAGAATGTGAAAAAACAATTGGCAGTTGAAGCTAGGGTAAGCTAATTTCAAGACACTTTTGAGATTGTGGTGAACTGAAGTTAGGCTTTTAGAAGGCAGTGTTGCCATAAAGCTTGGCAGCTATGCAGATAGCTTTCTTTTGATCCCATACCAAAAGAAGTACTGAAAGCTCCTAGTTGCTGCATGATAATATGCGTTAATCTTTGCCTTTAGCCAGGTCATTGTGAAGGCTAGTGGACTTTCTAATAATTGATCCAAATAATGGAACAGAAGATTCAGGTTTTTTGGAGATTGGGTCCATAATCTGGATTGAAACCTTCTTCAAAGATATTTATATGAGGTTTAGTGCAGATGACAAACTATCTTTCTGTAATGCAAATAAATGTGGGGTTTTTTAGTAAAGATTTTTATCCCTCCTATCCTAGCAAAGATTGCAGCTCATCTAAGTTACATGTGAAAGATGTGAAGAAGTTGATCCCTAGCTGCAAAGACAAATAGTGTGGCAATATTAGCAGTCAGATACACTAGGTAGTGTCATGCAAGTATTTTCTGGAAAATGGAAAGATTTCTGGAACAATGAACAACCAGTGTAATATATTGAATTTATTTCTTGTCATATGTTGGCAACAGAAGTATTTGATGTTCTGATGTGTTTCTGGTGTGCATGTATAGTTAAATCTACCACTTGTCTTCAGTTGCAACACTTTGTGTTAATATAAAACCAAGGTTTTGTATTTTGTTTGAAGACTGTCAGTGACTGGTAAAGAGGCAGTAGATAGCTTGTAATTGTTTTTATATGGGGGGTTTAACTGTATTGTGGATTAGTAACAATAGCTTATGGCTCTTCAGGAGAAAATGAGTTCTTTGTGGTAGTCCACATCATAAAAATCCATCATTTCAGTTGATATTTCCTTTTCTGTGTGGATACTGCTAAGCCATAAAAGCAAAGTAGTTATATCTAATGCTTGTTTCGTCCTTTTTTGCCCTTCCTGTGATCCAAAATATTTTGGGTAGACTAGAAGAGTGTTCAATGACCTGATTTAACTATTTTAAAAATTTATTCTGTTGAGAATACAGTACTCTAGATAAAAACTTGCAGCAAATCAATCTGTGAATGCTGTCTTCAGTGGTGCTTGTTAGTGTAGTATCTTGCATGTGTATATATTTTTACTGAGCTTTCAGAACACAGAATTAAACAGGAAAACAGCTCTCCATCTACTCTGCCCCTTACATGCCAGAGTCTTTAGTGCAGGGAATATGCATGCATAATAAATAGGACAGCTTGTACTTGCAGTTGTGTGTGAGGACTTGCTCCGACAAGTTCCTTCCCCATAATGTGAGTAGACATTGCCTGAATTTGTCACTCTGAAACAAGTTTTTGAAGATATTCAACTTTTTAAGGAATTATCAATATTCACATGCAATCTTCCATGTTCTTAACAGCCATAAAATATCTACAGGTAGGTGATAAAAATATGACAGTCCAGATTTTTGCAATTCCATCCACATGGATATTTCATCTATACAGACCCCTTAAAGCCTCTATAATCCTTTGCTGTGGCTATAGGAATCTGCTCATGTATGTCATGTTGAAGAGTTGTAACAGTAAAATAAACAAAGATGAGATTTTGCAATAAGTAGTCCATGTCAGAAGACTTTTATAAAGAACTGTTGCTGGTTACTATAGTCATGTTTAATTTTTTTTCAAATCATGGTTTAATTCTTGGCTGTTCCTGTAGCGTGATCAGTTCTTCACTTGTTTTCTTACTTTAAATTATATTCATACTGCCTAATCACATGCTCAGATGAGACATGGATGATATTTGTAGTTATCCAAGTTTTCCTCTGTGTTTACTGTAATCAACAACAAATTTAACTTGTATAATTATAGCTGAACTGCTATACACCTGCCCTGGGGAAAAAAAAAATCTGTTCTTTTGTTCAAACAGCCTGAAGACTTTTAGCCAGTATAGAGCATAATGAGGAATATAGCTTGAAGAAACATCCTGACATTTTTTTAAGCTGTTCAGACTATTGGGAAGAGATATTGATTACTGTAGTAGCTTCTGCTGTTTCTTAAAAATTACACTTTTTGCAGTTCTTACTAAAATATCAGTAAAATCATAACTTGAACATACAAATGCCTGATGTCTGAAGCTTGTTGGGGGGGGGGGGATACTCCTTTAGTGCATTAAATACTCCAAGCAAATCTAAAAATTAGAACTTCTAATCACTTTCTATGTATCTTTATTCCTAACTTCTACTTGAGGTCTTTAAACTCAATTATGTTATATGAAATATTTTAAAGTAGTCTTATGAACAGAAAATATAGCGGACTGGAACAACGGGTTTTTAGGAACTGTAGGGTAACCTTTTTTTCTTTTCCATATAATTTCTGGGTCTGAGCAATGATCACTCCATGTTGGATATGATGAGCTGGGTGGAGAAATTCCAGAACCTATATTTAGTTAGTGGAACAATAATTTTTCATTGAGTTAACATAGCAGTTGACACACCCTGAGTGGAAATGCAACTTGACTTTTGCTTATATAAAACCAAAGCTGTAGTATTTGGAATTCAAATGGGTAGAAGGTAGGCACTGATCTGCAGCAGAATCACAGCTTGATGCATATGCAAAAATTTGGAGTATTTATAGGTAGTATTAATATTAATTGTCATAATATATGGGGTTGGGTTTTACAGCATGTAATGCTTTTTAAGATTTTTCTATATGTGAGGAACCTTATGCTGCTGCTTACAAGTGATGGTGAGATTTTTATCATACATATCAAATAAAATCACTTCTTTCAGAAAAATTAATTCCATAAGAACTTGAAGTAAAACATTTTTGGTAGTACCTTATTCTTTAAAATATCTGTTCACTTAATAGATTTCAATTAGAGTTTTGAAGTTAATTTAGTAGCCATTCCATATTTACTCAACTTGTGTCATAAGTAATTCCTGGTTTCTAGGTAGTGACAAACTAAAGTTGTGTGCCTTGTCATTTTTTGAACCTGTCAGTCATGAGCATTCATAACTGTTTTTTTTTTTTCCTCTCACAATCTAAGGACAATATATTTTTCAAGTTCTTCAAGGATTCTTGCACAACGAGGAAAAAGAAGAAACATTTCGGTGAATGAGGAGTTTTTTGCTTCTATAGTGTTTTCCTTGAGAAGCGGGTCTTTGAATGAGGATGACAATGGAAGAGATGAAGAATGAAGCAGAGACCACTTCTATGGTTTCCATGCCTCTCTATGCTGTTATGTACCCTGTCTTTAATGAGGTAAGCTGCATTTTGCTTTAGAATGTAATAATCCCTTTACACTGGGAAATATGATCACAGTAACAAGTTGCTCATCCTGATTGGGAAAGCTTTATGTTAGACAGTCTTTCTTTTTCTGCATTGTTTTACCCTTCTTTCTGTGAATACGTCAAAGATTGCTAGTTGTCATGGCCAGGATCTTTTTTCTTACCTTTTACAGAGGATTTTAACAAAAATCCTAGGTCTGACATGTATAGCAGAAAGTCATATACAGTTGGACATGTACCTGTGAACAGCTTGATATATTTTAATTATATTGCTAATGGCTATTATTTAGTAGGCTATTTCTTTTTCTGCGAGTGTCTGAGATGGTCAAGATGTTCTCAAAAGCTTCTGTCAGACTTCTGCTGTAGGCTGGATAAATGCAAAATATGTCCAGTGACATGTTTGATTTTAATGTTTTTTATTTGGGGGAGAAGTCTTTCCTTTGGGATCAGACTTTATAATATCTCTCCCTCAAATGAGGCCAGTAATTTGAATACTTCTGTCAGTTCCCTTTTTCATTATACTGTATAAGGCAAGGTGTGAGTACTTGACTTGCTTTGTTCTGATAACATTTGAATTGCTAAATTATGAACTTTTATTGCAGCTAGAAAGAGTAAATCTATCTGCAGCTCAGACACTGAGAGCAGCTTTTATTAAGGTGAGTAGTAACTTACACTGAAGAACAATAGTTTAAAAGGTAAACCGTATATGATGAAGCTAAAAAGTCAGCTTATTTCCTTGTGTCTAAATGTTTGAAGGCTGCATCCTTGATCCAATAGTCTGAAAATAAAAAGTGGACAACTGAATGGACTGTAAGTTTGAGATGTCTGCAAATTTTGAGTAGAAGTCTGAAGGATAGAAGCATATTGAGGAATTTCAAACAGAATCCTGTCTTCCATGTGGTAAAAAAAGTACACAAGTAGTGCGAATACCTCCAGTGTTAGTCTAGCTTAGCTTTACTTTTAGATATGTCGTCAATTGGAAGGGTTTTTTGTGAAAAAGCAATTCCGAGATGTTTGAGCATATGATGTGATTCATAAGAGACACATTTATAAAATATCATGTGGAAGATAGGGGAGTAGCACCTGTGTTGGACTGAATTAAATCCCCATGAATACAATATCTTTGTCTCCAAGCTTAGTGTTTTTTAGAAATAGAATATAGAATTTCATGAAAACTTTCTTATTCAAATTGAAATGAGTGAAAAGGCTTATTGGAAAAGTTGTTTATACAAAATCTCTGTTGTAATCTGAGAAAAATGGATGTTGTAGTGCAAGAATGTAATCTGCTAGTTCAAAGCCATTAGACTTCTAAATTTTTCTAGCAAAGTCCTGCAGTATATAAAGCAAGTTACGTGAAAACCTGTCTTTGTGCTTGCCATATTCAGGTCTTGCATATTTAAGAATAATTTTTTTTTTTTTTTTGCCATTCAGGCTGAAAAAGAAAATCCAGGTCTTACACAGGACATCATTATGAAAATTCTGGAGAAAAAAAGTGTGGATGTGAACTTTACAGAATCTCTTCTGCGTATGGCTGCTGATGATGTAGAAGGTAATATCTCTTATGTTGAATAAGTTTATTTTTAATTACACTGTGAACTAGCAAAATGCATTTCTGTATGCCTGTTTTGAGAAAGGTTATTTGTTTTTTAATAGATTTTTTTTCAGCATAGTAGAAGAATATTTGTATTTTCTGAATACCTCTTTTGGAGAAGTTAAATATCCCTGAAAAACGTACCTGACTAATGAGAAAGAAAATGAATGTTTAGAACTATGTTTATGTGGGTGCATAGTTCACCTTTCAACAATAAAAAGTATATGGAGTATAATATTAATCTTCTTTTTCTCTGCTTTTGATGAGTGTCTTCAGTGTCTCATTTCAATAAAGTCCTATGGGCTCTTTTCCTGGCTTGCACTAATAAAGATTATTGTTGCACTGTGGTTCTCTTGATGCAGAGCGTATGCACTGCAGTTTCCTGGTCATGGCTATTTTTGTGCTGTTCACCTTCAAGTGTAACATGGCAATACTGCTGCATTTTTGTGAAGTAGTGTTTTTTGCTGTCACTAGAGAGTTGAGGAAAAACTAATCGTATTTTTTAATATGTTCTTGTTTAGAATATATGATTGAAAGACCAGAACCAGAATTCCAAGATCTTAATGACAAGGCACGAGCACTTAAACAGATTCTTAGTAAGATTCCTGATGAGATCAATGACAGAGTGAGGTTTCTTCAGACAATCAAGTACGTACTGTATTATGTATTTTTCTGCAGATTAAGGAGTTGAACTTTTTATTTAAATCTGAATGTTCAAATGCTGTAGGAGATGCTAGCAACACTGTTCCCATTGGAAAGGAGCCTGATCTTTGCTTATAAATGAGCAGACAGAATTGAGGATTTTGAAGGAGAGCCCCCTGTTACTAGAAAAAACTTAAGTTGCCAGTTCCTAGTTTGAATTCTCATGTCACTGGTCTAGCTCTTTGCATTTGGTCTTGTAACAGCCTGTCTGATGCTTATTGTATAGAGACTGTTTGTTTTAAGAAGTATTTGACTACTAGAAGGAGATTAAATTCCAACATTTAAATGGAATAGGTTAAGGATGTTACAACTATCTTTTTATTGCCAAATAGGGACATCGCAAGTGCAATAAAGGAACTTCTTGACACAGTAAATAATGTCTTCAAGAAATACCAATACCAGAACCGGCGGGTATGTGCAATAACTTTTTGTACAATATTTTTAATAGTATAAGAGGAAGCATGTATTTTTGATCAAAGGATGAATAGGAGAGCTTGACTGGTCAATGACATAAGACTTTAACAACAGGATTGTTGTATGGTAGATCTCAGCAGTTTTATAGGAAGAAGGTGATTTCTCTGCATGTCTTCTAAAAAAAAATAATTCCTATCCCTACATAATGTTAGCCAATCTTCTCAGTTTAACATGAAGATTCTGAGTGTACCTAACAATATGCAAACTAAGAATCTGTACCTGGTGTTTTTGTTTCTTAGGCACTTGAGCACCAAAAGAAAGAATTTGTAAAATACTCCAAAAGCTTCAGTGATACACTGAAAACCTATTTTAAAGATGGAAAGTAAGTATGTTTTTGTACTAACACTTTACATAATGAAACATCTTGTTGACTAGTGGGAAAATAAGACAAGCTTTTGGGTGTAAGCTACTTTCTGCAGGACTTACCTAATTTTTTCCTCACCTGCGTCCTCGGATCATCATAGCTTCTTTAAAATACTTTTATTCCTTTTGTAATGCCTTTGAGGAAAGGGAAGTTTGTTAAATACACCACTATACAACACCCATGTGCAGTATTAGCTTTGAATTTAAATATATGAAATTAAATTTTATGGCCTTGTGGTTTTTCTCAGTGTATATACAAGGACAAAAAATTTTATGAATGGTTTATTGAAAAAAGTAATTACCTATTTGAAATATCACTTGCAAAATCTAAACATCTGTGTAGTGTTTCTTCAATGTACACATTTATTGTCTTTTATATTGTCCTTTCTTTACTCCTTATAGTGCTTTGCGGTATTTGGAATTTCTCAGCTGATGAATCTTTTTATATTTGAACATTTTAGCCTTCAAAGTGAGACTGTTTTCAGGTCTTCACCTTGAGTTTTGAAGTCACTAGTATTGTATATTCCATGGTTGTGGCTGTTGCAGATGAGGAGTGATCCCCCTCAGATTTTGACAATGCCAAAGTGTTCGATATGCTCCTGTTTTAAAAATGAAAACTAACTTTCATGATTGGTCTTGCTGAGTTTGGTAATGACTAAGAGCACACAGGGGACAGTGCATTACTAAAGGAGAGAAAAGTTTTGAGACCAGCTGTGAATACTACTGTGTTCCTATCAAAGCATTTTTCTTTCCCCCCCTCTTATTGAAATTGGAGATGAATTTGGTAATAATACCAAAATGAGAAATTCAGACTTTTGTAGCTTTATGATTACTGAACCAATGCATATATAAGATTGCACATGAACTAGGTTTAAAAAGTTTCAGTTGATCAGAAAACTGTTTGACTGAAAAGACTGAGGAAAGGGTTGTATGTGTTGTGCATGTAGCCCAACCATACTGAAATAAAACATCTTTATTTACCCCCTGTGAAGTGAATGTTCTGCTATGTATTGTGGGCACAAGCTCTAAGCATGTTGGGTATTTTTGGTATGGCAAGAAATACCAGGAAGAGCTTTTATTTCATATCTGTGTGTAATCAGAAGTAATTTAAATCGGAACTGCATGTTGAATAAAATACCCTGCTCCCACCAGTCGAAGAAAGTCATGTTAACAGGTATCATGACTGAGCTGAAAAACTCGGAGACCCCACACTTTTTTCTTAACAAAACAGTAACTGAAATAGTATGTTGCTTCTATATGCATGCATGCGTAGTATTTCTTGAGGAAAGTGTTGAAAATTCTGAAATTACTGGGGGATGAAATGTTTAGCTCTGACAAGAACAGGTGCTTAATGATATCTGCTCCACTCTTTTTCTTAATAAGCTAAAACCCCAGAACTAAATGATTGATGTCAATGATGATTGAGAGCCAAAGTCTTTAAGTTCCTGCCAATAAACATAGTCTTTCTAGGATTAGCTATGTAAATAAGTCTGTCTGTTTGCCGACAGTAAGCTTCAGGTAGATCATGATATGGTAAAACATCAATATGCTTCCAATTTGCAGAGCTTAGATGCCAATATATTTAGTTGCTCAAATTTAATGCTCTATTTATTGAATGACATGTTTCTAAAAATGTCTGAAGCAGTATCTTTCTCTCTTAACAGGGCAATAAATGTGTTCATAAGTGCCAACCGACTAATTCATCAAACCAACTTGATACTCCAGACCTTCAAAACTGTGGCCTGAAAACTGTATATGTTGGGAGTTGTACTTTTCAATGGTGGATAGGGTACCTTTATATGTAAATTTTAAAGTTTTGACTGTATAAATTATCAGCCCCTCTTGAGAGGCCTAATGCAGGATTTTGAATGGGATTATTGCCATCTTACACCATATTTTTGTAAAACATTGTAGCTTAATCATAATCTTACAATGAAGATTTTGCATCACTTTTTGCTATTATCATTCTTTTCAGAATTATAAGCCAAAAGAATTTACGCCTTAATGTGTCATTATGTAACATTCCTTATAAGAATTGTAAATATTTGGTGTTCTGTTTCTGACATTTTAACTTGAAAATGGAAAACTGCAAGATTATGTATTTAACAATATTGGTGGCAAATATTCAATAAATAGTTTACATCTGTTAAACTGTCTTTTTCTATGTGAACAACAATGCATAACTCATCTTTCTAGAACTGCAGAACATTCATTAGATGGAAAAATTAAAATTCTTTGGGTGCTTAAAGCCACTGGCAGTTCAAATCGTTATAAAATGAGGGTTTTTCCTTAAAATATTTTTGGCAAAATAATAAAGAACCTCAGAAGTGAGGTGTGCTCTTGTTTTTGATAGAAACTAAATCCTACTTCTTTCTGTGGGTGGTGAGTTAACAGGTTTTCTCCTAGACTACGCTGAGGTTTTGAGAATAGAATTACTTTGAATATATGCAGCTGACTATGCAGCAGAGGGTGAACTTAAAATATTAAGATAAATGGGGTTTGTATTGGTACCCTTTTGGGAGAGGAGAAAAGATAGAACTCTTCCAGGTAGCACTAGTGATGTCTATACTATGCATGCCAGTAAGGCAACTTTTTTTTTTCCAGGCATTGAAATCATATGAGACCTCATTTGACAAAATTTGTCAAAGTAGATGGTTAAGAACTGCTGATGGACAGATTGAAATTTTATTATTGTGATTTAATTTTAATATTTCACAAGGTCTAATTAATATTTCGCATGCTCCTTTGAAGTGCACCTTGAGTTTATTTTGAAATAGAATTGTTACAGAATAAACTTCTAGAAGTCTTCAAAGTATTTACATGGCCATAACTAGCAAGGTTAGGGAAGAATGTAAAGCAGCTTATAAAGCTGCACAAACTGTTGTAGGATGATCAGGTCAGACTGAAGGGGTACAATTGCTGTTGAAGGGGCACAATTGTTGTAGAACTATTCCATGTTTAGGTATAAATGATGAGGAAAAAGTATAGCCAGACTTTTCTTGGACACTGGCCTGGTGCTGTATTGCTCATATGGGGCAAGTGCCTTATTGAGAGTTCAACAGCTGGGTCTCTGAATTTGGTTATCTGCTTAAATGGTCTAGAAGGGGAAAAGGCTATCTGCAGCCCTCCAAAATAGCAGGGAATGTTCTGCCGTGTATCTGTGCATGGAAATGTTTCCTTGATGAAAGCACTGACTCTAGTGAAATATAACAATGTGAAGGAGAGTATTATGTAAAAATAAGTTCTTGGGAATGTATGTTGTATTTTCTTGGTTGCATAAAGCTTTAAACAGGACATGGTCCTTAAAGCTTGCTGTTCTGGCTGTTTGCTATTTTGACAGTGGTTTTTTGTGTTTACTAGCAATTTGAGCTTAGTAAGATGACAAAGGGATGCATATAAGTTTAAACTTTGTTATTTATTAAAGCTTAGCATGCTAAACTGTCAGTTCTTGGAAGGTGGTAGAACAGAAGCAACGTTAGCAGTTACAAAGGAGGCATCCTGCCTAACTTTGTATTCTGCAAGTAAAAAGGTTGAGTAGTCCTCTTTGTGGATGAGGTTAACTTAAGCCCTAGTACCAAAGGGCTTAATGAAAACAAATTAGTCGGGTGAAAGGAAGTCATCCAGAGTTTGATACTTCATTTGTCTTGAAAGGAGTGTTTAGTACTGGGGAGATTGTACCAGTGACTGTAAGGAGAGACATGAAAGCTTTGGTTATGCTTTGTGAATTGGAGTTAATTCCAATAAAACTCTGAGGTTTTTTCTGTCCTCTTGGATTGAGAAGGGACAGTAGCTAGTGCTGGCAATCCTTATTAGTTGAATGATATCATGTTTATGTCTGCAGGTGTAATGAAAAAAATAATTTATGACTTGGGTCCCAAACAAGATGCTATGTTATGTCCTGCTAATTGATTCCTTGAAGTTAAAAATCAAAGAGGCTATCAAGAGATGAACTGTTCCTGTTTATCAGTTATTCCTAAAACCTTTACTAGGTAAAAGGCACTAAATATCAGGCTAAGCTTCAGGTAGTCTGGCCAGTGTATTTTGTTTTACTTGTAACTTTGTGATTTATTTTTGTTACCCTTGAAAGTAATGGAAAATTATTTATTGTAATCAATGTCTGGTAATGGGAAAACTTGAAAACTGATGTCTTCAGGTCACACTTTCCATATCTAGTAGTCTCACAAACTTTATTTTCCCCTGAGTATATGCTGGGGCATATGTCTGTCAAATTTTATTGTGGTTTTGCACTTTCTTATTTGAGTTACCTGAATAGCAAAAGATAAGTTTCTCTTAATAATTTCTAATACAGCAGTTAGTGTTGCAAAACGCTATTAGAAAATTTCTGCTGTGAATGTAGGTTATAACTGATATGATAATGTCAACATACAGAAAAACAATCTAATAAAATAAAAATTTTATATTTGTTAATAAAGCAAAGTAATGTCTTTATCACTTGTTTTGATCTTTCTCAGCCTATACAGAAATGAAGAAAAGCTTAGACTGATTTATTTCTGGTTAGAAGCTTCTTGTTTTAATACTGATAAAAAGTTTTGTTTAAAAGATGTGCCAAGTGCCCAGCTCAACATAAGCTTTATCTTGAGCTGACATAAAGTGGTATGAAATTTCACGGTGTTCTAGTGTCAAACTTCCATTTATCCAGACAGTAAGATGAAATAGTAATAGTCTTGATTAAGCATTATCTTTTCACATGATCTTATCTAGATTACCACTCAAGTGTTCCTTAATGTTCTTTCTGGTTTTTTCACTGTATGTCAAGGGAAGATGTGTCTTGTTTACTCTGCAGGTGTGATCTGATCTCTTTATTTTGCAAACAGACTGGGTATGCATCTCCGAATTGGGTGGGGAAGGAAAAGAAGGTTATCTAGACAAGCTTGTCACAAATCTAAGTTTTATATTATTCCATTATGAAAGGGAGACAAAATAAATGTAACTTAATGTGTGCAATACCAATAAATGGATTTGGCACAGCAGTGAGTATCATTTATCTTTGGAGTAGGTGTAAACTGTTCTGCTTTGCTGTGCTCAGCCCGGCTTCTCTTCCCGCAGGACTAACCAGTGCCTTCTGAAAAAAGGTATTGCAGGCAGTTCCTACTTGTGAGCTGTGCGAACTCTTCTAGCTTTGCATAGTAATAATGATTCAGTGCCTTTGTTCACTTTATCATTTTTTTCACTCCACTGTTTTGGTTTTTCTCATACTCTCTAGGCAGATGTTGCTTTCAAGAGATCAGTAGGAAATGGGCTTCAGGAACAGAACCACTTCCTAGCAGCAATCTTAGTGCTAAAAAAATAGGATTGAAAAGATGCTTCTGGGTCATCAAGTTTGGCTTCCTGTTGCAGAAGTTTAAAAGTACTATATAATGTTCATAACTCTGTCAAGTTTTATTTTAAAGCAAGCTTCTTTATCTTCATTCCTCTTGTTAGGTGTAATTGAAAAAGTCGAAAAAAAACCCCTTCAAATATTGAAGTTTAATATGCTGCGTAAATTTAATTTGACGAAGAATTCACTAACCTTGTCCAAAACCCATTGTTCTTTTTCCCTCTTCTTCACTTAGTCTTGGGATGAATTGTATGCCATCTTGGGCTTTATTTTTTAAAGATAACACAATCCTATGTTTTTTACCTTCTCTAAAAGGAGTAGAGGTATAGGCAATGCTAAATTTGCTCCTTTGAGGCTGAGATAAGTTTTTTTTTTTTTCCTTGTGCTTGTAACACAAACTTGAATTTTGTAAAAAAATTCACTGGAGATGGTGTCTCCAAGGTGGAGGAGGAGAGTTTGGCTCATCTAGAGATTTCTGTGGAAATTATATCCCTTAGTGTCTCTGTGCCTTTCTCCTGCCTCACAGTTAGGTTATGATTTTGTAGACCTAGTGCTTGATTTTTGAGACAATGCAAAATGCCTCTGACTAGGTACAACGCATAGCGACTGTCTTCCTGGGTGGCATGAGCATCTTCTCCATAATGTCTTAATTTGTGCTTTTCCTCCTTCACTGTAGCTCAGATGTGGCTGCTCTAACAGGTCAAGCCGCAGCACATCAATGCTGCAGGGTTTGTAGGCAGCACAGTGTCATGCCCAGGACTCATGTGGAGGAGAAAAGCTCTTCATTAGGCATTTACCCCAGGATTGATTCCTAGGTGATCGTGTGTGATTCTCTTCTCAAATTTAGCATATATTCCATGTTGCCCTCACAACTATTTTTGCGAGATATATGAGAGCACATGGCTTTTCAAATGCCTGTTGTAAGAATGAGGAGTGCAGCTTGGTGATGTTTGAGGTGCAAGAATTGTTTGTGCCTGACTGCACTCGTCATAAAAAGCTTGGACTGTGATAATGATACCTGGGCATTATCAGAGTATACAATTACAGGATAAAGGGTTTAATCTCTTGCCCCTTTCTGCCACCTCGCAGTGCTCCTTATCACAGATGAAACAGTGTTAAGATCAGCAAGTCTTTACTTGGCAGCATATGCAGTGAGAATTTGAAATTCTGGAGTCTATTGTTCTAGAAAACGTGCATTGTTGGGTAAAATTATTTTCGTGAGAAAATTTCAGTTAGAAGTTTGTGTTTGGTTAGAGTTTGCTATTGCTATTTCTTTACAATTTGTTTTTGCTGCTAAAGATTTATAGGTGCTTCCTTTTTTAATGAGCAACCAAAAAAGGCCATGGAGGGAAGTTCAGTTGTTTTTGTAGGGACTGTTGGGGACCGTGACACTTGTGAGCGCCAGGAGGAAGGGAAGCAAAAGACTGAGTGGTGGTGTGGATATTGATTTCTTTTTACCCTGGAGACAAGTGTTCCCAAGTGGGTGTAAGAAGGAAATGGAATTATAGCATTAAGTAATGTGATACTGGTGGCAAAGCAAAATAGATTTTCAATTGCTGATTTCTATTGCATACTCAGATCTACTATGTAAATTTTGTGAATTTGCATTCGGTGTCACAGTCAAAGGGGTCATTGTACCTGATGGATGTAATGATTTTAGAGAATATTTTGTAGTATTTCACTAAACTAAAAAGTTTATAACCCTGTATCTAAATTAGACATCTTTGACATTTTATTATTTCATAATTATAACTATGAGACTTTTCACAGTAGGTAATTGGTTTTTTCCCCAAAGCTGAATTAGTCTCCAAGGACAATTGATGGGTGAAATAGAAGCCTGAGTGCCTAAGTTTTAAAATAAAGAGAATCAAGTATGAGCTACAAGTATAAATCACTTAAACTCCCTTTTTGCTGCTGGGTATCTAATCTCTGATGGAGCCACAGTGAAAAATGCTGTGGCAGAATTTGAAAGCAGACCGAGTTATAACCTTTAAGAAAATGCAGGACACTTTCATGGTAAGTGAATTTTCTAATTAAAATGTTAATTGGAAGGATTTTGCCTTGCTTATCGAGGAAATGTGGTAACCATTTTTCACTGCTATTTGCATAGCCATGTGGTATTAATAATTTGGTGTGGTTTTCTACATCTGCCTAATGAGTGACAAACAGCAGAATTTTCTGAAGTGGTTTGGAATGGGAGGTCAGAAATTCCTGTCAAGAGTGTAACACTGTAAGGGTAATAAATATTGCTGGTGAAGGTTAAGAAGCAAAATTCAATCCTAGTTGTAAGCTTCCTCTGAATCTAGCCGGTCACTGCAATGGCTATGTCTAAGTACAATTCCTATGTGTGACACTACAGCTGCAGGCAAATTGTGGCCCGTTAACCTAACACTAGTATTTAGGGAGCTGTGCTGCTGATCAGTGTCTTGTCAAGTTTAAGGCAGATTCCTCTGGAGCCTCATGAAGAGTGCTGGTTGCTGCAGATAGGATTTTACCCACTATCTATGTCTATTTGATAAGAATTCTGAAGTTTAAGGGGCAAAGGAAAATACAGTTGGAGCTGAGTTTTACTTGCATTTTTTACATGGTTTTAAATATCAAAAACAAAGCAAACATTTAACACTAAAACCTTGTGCAAGTTGCTGTTTTCTATCAGAAATACCTGAATGAGAACTGAGATGTTCTTTTCAAAGAGAAAACAAATGTCCACATTACCAAGACACAAAAGCTAAGTGTGGGATTTTTTTTTTCTTTCAACATAAGAAGAGCTGTTTATATCATGAAATACAAGCAATAACAACTGCTGATGATGCCGAAGTAAGTGAAGGTCAACCTGTTGACCTCTTTCTATCTGGAGCTTTTTCTCATGAAAGTGCAATAATGCTTCTGTAATTCTCAGCCAATATATGGGAGCAACTTGCATTAGCAGAATAATGCATAAGAAAAATGCAGCTGAGGTGCAAAAAAAACCTGTTGTAATCATGTCTGCTAGACACAAATTAAACAGCAAGGCTGACGCAGTGGAATAATTAGAGATCAAACCTGCCATTTGGCCAATTCTCATTTACTGAGGTGTCAACTGTGATGGGTAACCTTGTACCAGTGCTTCATCTGCAAGGACACAGAGCTGAGTGGGACACGCTCACTGTTCTCGTGCTGCCTTTATTGGGGGAGGAAACCAACAGCCCCCCTGATCTGAGCTGATGTTGCTTTGTCGATCCAATTCTCGAAACAGTCAATGAGCAGCCACCATGTCTTTCTCCACATAATGAATGCTGCAATTCTCAAATCTAAGAAGAATAGGATGCAAACCTTCCTGACTTTATTTCGGTAGAAAATCATTCTTTATTTCTATAGGTCACAGATCTGTGTCTCAGTATAGCTCTTGGGTTTAGAGCCAGCACCTGTTGTCTCTGGGTCCAGGGTTGTGTCCATGTGGGTCCCCGCTCTGCCCGTAGCCATTCTGTGTATGCTTAGCTCAGGGGCATAACTTTCTGTACAAACTTCTTATTTGTTTCCAGACTCTTCTGCTCCAGTAGCCTTTGAGGCTGCTTGAAATGGATGGAGTTCATCTGTACAAGGTACACCTACGCGCTGCCATTTATTTTCATAGCAGCAGTCATTGGGCTTTGTTTTGTGTGCTCACACTGCAAGCTCCAATTTCAGTTCTTCTCCAAGCTATTAGTCACTGTCATTTGAGCCTAACTTTAGGAACAAGTGGAAAAGTTCATCATCAAAAATACCTCAAGTAAATGGATTTTACTAGGGGAATGGTCTGGCTGCAAACTACTGTCTCTTCTGTTCATGTCTGGATAGTTGGTCTCTCTGAATCAAGTACCTGGAACTAAATTTTAGGAGTTGGCAGCTTTGTGGGTTTTCTGACTTCTTAAAAGCTAATTCAAAACCTGTACCTTCTGCTACTTGTGTGCCTTGCAGGCAAAATTTCTTGTCACTTCTATATTTCCAAAAAGCCATGTGGAGGAGAGCAATGTGGTAGAAATAAGTGAAAAACTTGGCCTTTACATTTGCTTTCTTGACCTCTGAAAACTATCCAAAGCAGTGGGTGTTAGGTTTGGGTTTTTTTGTTTGTTTATTTTAGGTGTGGGGTTTGTTTTATTTGTTTGTTTGGGGGTGGGTGTGTGGCTACTCACCACAGTGGAAGCCAGATAAGATTTTTGGTTGCATGTATTGTGTACACTTTCCGGTTGTTGGGATGGCATTGCTTCTCTTCTAATTGCCTTTTACTTTACAGTTGGTAGAGTCTAACTATATGGTGTGCACATTGTAGACTATAGTGTATTAGCATAGCTCAGTGTGTGGAGAGCTTACATGTGGGTGGTTATGTTTAGGATCAATTGCAAGGTTGTCACTGCTTTGCTGAAATGATCTCTCCTTCCCATGAAGCAAAGGAGTTGTAAAAGCTGGCACGTATCTCAGATTTTTGTAGCTGAATTAGCAACAGAAACCAAAGAGATAATTTTACGTTTCATTCCTGAGCTATTAGAGTTCAGAAAGCCAACACGCAATCTCCATCTCTCAGGGATGACTGGACGAAAGAATTCACGCTATCTGCAGTGGGACAGATATCAGCTAGAAAGACAATGCTTGAAATTCAGTAGATGAGTATTAAAGTACATGTTGAAGTTCTCCTTACAAAAGGTGTGACACTAGAAGATAATTCGTGAGAGCTGCCTCTGTCAGTACTAAAAGATTTCTAGCCACGGTGGAGTTGGAAGCCTGTTTCTTTAGGACAGTGCTGGTGTAGGGAAATCTGTGCCAGTGTTAGAATGACGGTAACTCCTGCTATTGTGTCCTCACAGCCTAGCTTACACATGGTGTTTGTATGCCTGTAGTTAATAAAGCTGCATCTTTGTTTTGCAAACACTATATAACTGTAGATCCAAAGTATATCAACTTTTTCTCAGTGTGTAGAATATCACTCAATATGTAACTCTAAGTTGAAAAGGAAAATCAAATCCAATATCATTTGCAGGTGCAGAGATTATTGGATTTCCTTTTCCATGGACCAGTTGTTAGAGGGCCAGTTTGCTTATGGTGAAAAATCCCTCCTTTGTGCCACAGTATTCAATATACAAATCAGAATTGCCATCAGTGTGACAGTTTTAAAATAAATATAAAACCCCTTTAATGTCTTTTAACCACCCACTGAATAACTATTTCTCATTCTTAATAACAAAAATAAAACATTTTTTTCTTGACACTGCCAGCAGATTTGTGGCACCCCAAGATTTATTTCCCATTTTAAATGAATGAAGTCAGATCCTATTATGTTGCATGTGACACAAGTGGAAATGCCTGCTGTGGATTGCCAGCCAGCATCCCTTCAACCCAGTGGGCTGCTTGAATTTGTACCTGTTCTGGTGCAATAAATAGCCGGGACAGAGCCTGGAACAACAGGGACATGGGGCCATGCCTATCTAGTCTCTATTGGACTTGTGCATGCATTTGTCTCACTTTTCTCATATTTCTGCTGTATGGCTGGCATCAGGGGTCCCTTTTTTTTTAAAAGCAGTTGATCAGTTGTTTTGTCTCTAATTTCAGTGCTGTTTTGACACCAAAGACTGGGAAAAAACAAGGATGGCCTTGGCTCAAAGGGTCGCTGTAGTTCCAGCGATCCCAACCTTTGTCTGACCTCAATCAACGTGCTTCATTTCTCCATGCCTCGGTTCCCTGTTTGTTATTTAAGGCGTACACACATTGGGGCCCTAATCTCTGCTCCATTACTGTAATAATAATAAAATTTCCCAAGCATAAAGGAAAGATTTGCAAGCCAATGAGTCTGTCACATTTTAGAGTGCTGTGTAGTCTTTAGAATGAGAAACGTTTTAATGTGAGCAAAGGCGAATCGCTTGCAGTATGGGAACATTTAAAAACTAGATGGTATCCTCTAAATATTTTAGAATTGAGGCAAAATAAATAAGTCAGTATCTTTCAGCTAAAGTGCTCAGATAATTTTCTGCATGGATTATAATGCCAGAAGAAAATCGGAGAGGCAAATATTGGGGGAGAATGGTTATAATTTGTAGAAAATGATTGTGTGGAAGGTGAAGTTCCTCTTTTACTACCTCTTTAAAATGTCTGCTATATGTTTTCTTCCTGAAGAAGGAAAATGCAAAGGTATCTTAAACTGGTCATTCCTCACTGCAGTACAGTTCCCTGCAGCTCTCTGCTGCTCCGTGGGCCGTGACGTTATTTGGACATCTTACAGCCAACCTACTGCTGCTGCCTGTGTGCCCTTCCTCTCCCAGCTTCGAGCAGTAGCATCAGTAAGTAACCGAACACACATCCTCGGCTGAGATGATGCTGGCTGAGAAGTCTGCTGTATTGCAGATGCTAGCTCCAAGGAGAGGAATGGAAACAGAAAAGAGGGTCTTACCCATCCTCCCTATATGTTAAAATAGGTTTTATTTAAGTCATAGATAAAATTTCAGAGCTTCATCTTTTTTTCTGAAGATCGAGAGCTTGAACAAGATGTTGTCTTTAGCATTTTTCTACTTTAAGAATACAGCAGGAGTTCTTAATCTTTAAGAAAAATTATTTCAAGGTGGTCTCTATTTCAAACTTATTCCAGAAATACACCGTTATGTGTTGTAATACTGAAAGCTGTCCGTTCAGAGTGGGGTCTTGTTATGCTTCATTTTGTGCTAGACAAATTAGGGGTGAAAGAGCTTGGAGTTCAAACCAGTGTGACTCACAGAATAGGAAAGAGTTTTGCCAAAGATCACTGGCATAATGTAGAAATGAGGTTTCCTTTTCCCCAGCCTTTTGTCCCAACTATTGAATTATGTCTTTACTTATGACTTTATAGTCCAGCCTGCTTCTTAAGGGAAGAAAGTCCTCTTGTTTGATTTCAGTGACAAAAACTGTTAGGATAGAATGTCACAGAAAAATCACACATAGTAATAAAATTTGCAGTATCACATAAAAAAAAAAATCTCTTAATGTAAGGTAGTGGCAGTGGGGCACAGGCTGACCTTTGACTTCAAGCTGTGGTCTGGTCACACACTCTACCTCTTCCTCATCCTTGGTTAGCATTGAGTGCTGATACCAGGGATAAAACTGTGGAGAGCAGGGCAAATTGGACACATTAAAGCAATCAACCAAATCTTTGGCTTCAGAGGCTATTTGGAGGAGATGGCAGCAATTCTGCCATACAAATTCATTTAAATATTCTGTTTAAAAATTGCAATTTGTAATTGAGACAAGTTGACCAAGGAAGTATGGAACGGAAAAAGAGGAAAGCAAGAGGAAGATGTCAAAAGGGAAAGAAGAACGTGTTTTCACATTAAGCACCTTGTAGGTTATACTTACAGACCCAGTTCCGAAGATATTTGGCACGTACTGTCTTTGTGGTTAAATATGTGCTTATGCCAAGTTCTCTGGTTTTGACTAACCAAGGCTTTAATACTGTGTCTATTGAAAATAAAAAATGAAACTGTGGTGCTTATCTTGGGAAATCATTGCCCTCATACTTTTTTTCTCATGTGGTATGCGTGTAGCAAATAATTGCTGTCTTTTCTCTTTACTACAGGCTGCTTCTAAGCAGCCTGACCACCAGTAGACCTGAAGATGACATTTTGAGAGGCTCAGCTGGAAGCGACAGATTTTTTTTCCATATCTCAGTGAGTCAAGGCAGATTAGTTACATACAGAACATCTCTGGGGTATATCATGATTGAAGAATGATTGTGGTCACCAAGTATGAGAGCCATGAGGAGGCATCCCATGTTCATTTTTTGAAAGAAAGTAGGTGAAGCATCCCCAACACTTCTAGAGTCAGGGACGTATTTTATAATGACAATGGACAGTGGTAAGCTGACTTGGAAATGTGTGTGTGTGGTTCTGCTGCCTCAGTTCTCGGAGATTGCCTTGAACGGAAACAGAACTAGAGAAGTGCAATTAAGGAGATCAAGGGAATGGATTAATCTTTTTGTGAAGGGTGATTGAGGATTTGGTTTGTTCAAAATCTAATCAAGGTCAGAAGAGATATTATGAATCTCTACTTAAACATTTGGGATAAAAAGAGAATTGCTTCAGCTAGAAGCTGATATGATTGTATGATCGAATTATTATGACTCTGTGATGAGTATCGTTGCGTTAGCTACTAAAAGTGGGGTTTCCTCCTTATCTGTGGAAGAAGCTCTGTTCTTTTGAACACCTTGTAAGGAAAAAGAACCTTCATGGCCTTAAGGTGGAATTTGAGTTCTTGAAAGACATTGTATAACTGAGCAGGAGAGTTTCTGGGGACAGGAAGTTAGATAAAGTCTATAAATACCTGAGGCTTATTTATATGTAAGGAAAGAGGGTTAAAAGCTATTGAGCGGCTGCTTCCCACACAAATATTTGCACTGTACCCATCATGTACTTCCGCTGGTCACTGGTGGGGACCAGGAATTCACTTCTCTCCTTCTTTGAATATAGACATTTATTTTTATTTTAAATTATTCTTCAATTTATTTTTATTTTCTTATTTTATTTTTGGTGTGCATGTTTGTGTCAGGGGGGATGTTTAGGATTTTCTCACTTCCTAACTGAATCATTTGGCTGCAGCCAGCTAGAGACAGAGCTGGTGGTCCTATTGGAGTAAATGCTTAAGCACCTGGATAGTATAAACTCATTGTGTATGTGTATATGGTGTACTAGAGGGGTGCAAGGCAACGGCAATTCACTGTATCATTCTATAGAGGTCTTATAAACTGTAAATTGCTTGGAAGGGGTTGTGACCTGGAGCATGTGATGATTTATTGAACAGACATACTGAAGCTCTGTTCTCATGTTAAGCTAAGTGAGCTTCTTCGACCACAAAAAACTTTTGGAATAAAAAGTGACACTTTGGACTGATTGAAACTAGCTGTAAAAATGGATCAAAGTCTGTAGTTAGCTAGCAAAATAAAAGTGCAGATATGGAGGCAGTATTATTTAAAAAAAAAAAAAAACCCAAAGAAACCAAAACAACCAAGGTTACTTAGGTCAACACTTGGAAAAGAAAGTTTTACCTGTTTTAAAAAAAATTACATTTGGAAATTTAATTTTTAGGTATTAATTTAATTTTTTTAAGTCTGAATTAAAACACTTATAGTAGAAGAAAACTCATGATTCAGCCTGAAGACTTTTTATACATCATGATGAGAAAAATGGTCTCACTTTGTTTCCTTTTGACTTCAGGTTTCAGCCACCAAGATACAAGGTGAGTTATTCTGTCCTGCTGGCAAACATTTAGTTTGGATTGCTTAGCACCTTAGAAAATAAGGGAATATTTACATTTTGTAAAGCAGAGATCCTAATTCTCATGAGTGAAATAAGTTATTCTTCAAATATATCATTTGCAGTCTAGACTATCACGATAGACAGTGTAGACTAGCAGAAATAGCAATAAGAAAATATTAATAGAATTGATACAAAAAATAGTTGTGATTTTTGTACACAAGTATTATGAAGCTGAATTTCACTTTATTTCTCATATTTTTATTTAACATAAAAATGAAAGAGTGTGCATTTACTAGTATAGACAGAAATTTGTCATGAAGAGATGGGACTGTATTCCTAACTTCATTCTCCACTGCCCTCCCCTCAGCCCCTGCCCAAAGTGAATACGTGCTTTTTTGCTAGTAAAGGACAGCTGAAGAAATTGGAGTAAAATGTGTGCTGTAGGGTAATTGCTTAGGAGATTACTCATAAGATACAGAAGCTTCCAGTCAATTGCACCAGTTCAGGCTGAGCCCAGCAACTGAAAATCGCTACCATCTGACAGCTATTCAATAGATCATCTGAAATAAGTGTGTGGTCTCAGGTGTCCAAAGCTCAACCACCCCACACCCCCTGCCTCATTAGGACTGGAATTAATTTACACCCTTTGGAGTCTCGGCAGAGTGCCTGTCCCACAGAGAAGGCAATACCACTGTATATTCCCAAGGGAACTGAAAAGTATGGGAATTACCCTTTTTTTGATCTAAAGAGAATGTATGAAATGCACTCTTGTCATTACAGTTGTAGATTATAGCAAGTGGTGGCATATATGCTTCATTCCTTACAGTGGAATAAACACATCACAGAACATCAGGGAAGTCGCCAGAACTATCCATTCTGTCTTAAAGTTCAAAATATATATGTGCCTCTTATTTTTTTTTTACAAATACTGATCTTTCTGTATCATTGTTACATGTTGGCTCAGCCTTTCAATATTTATGATGAGATCAGGACTGGTCTTCTGAGTCTGAATGCTTTTGCATCAACTTTAGAGCTCTCTCTATGTATCTAAAGACAAGGCTGACAATAATTATTATTTGAATGTGTTTTATTTTGTGCTGATAATTAAGAAGTACAGATGGGTTATTTTAAATACCAAAAATATTTTGGGATATCTTTAAAAACTGGTGGCATGGATACAACTCCAAATAAAGCTGTTTCGGCTCCCTGGTAAATACAATTTTTAGATTTGTGAGCAACAGAAGACATACTGTGGTTATTTCCTTGCCCTTTCAGAGTCTCCAGGGTGAAAGAGGTCAGCTGAGAAGAGATCAGAGCAGATGCCTACTAACTCAAGGAAATTCTTGTATAATCCATTCTGTTGGAGGGATAGGTGAGTTATTGAATAAATTATTTTTCCTTTGTGGTGGCTCTTCCATAGCTGTTGTTTTTGCAGGTAAACAGATTTGCTTCTGTAGCCCAAATTCCAGCAAGAACTTTTCTCGGTACAGACTGTACTGGAGTGCTTGTACATGAGAACTGCTATAAAGCTTATGATGAGCATGAAGTCATTCTAACATTTGGAGATATATTTCTGACATTAAAGTATTTTTCATTAAAAATTCTATAATAGCTTTTAATTAGTTTGAAAATGGAAAAAGATCTCATTGAGTAAATGAGAGGCAGAGTTCTCATTGTTCTTGTCAAAATCTTTTACGGAGAGTGTTTGGGTTTGGTTTTTTTTGGTAAACCTAGAGGTTTTTTGGTAAGTCTTTCTAGGCTGAGGGAGGTTGTGATGGCATTTATATATACTTTAAGACAACAAATGGAGTGGAAAAATGTGTTCAGGTGGAAGGACAGTACTGGCACAAGAGCATATATAAATTGGCCTTGAATGATTTAGGCAATTATCATTAGGGCAGCTAGTTTCAGCACAGCTGTCCAGTGGGAACTGTGAGAAGAAAATACAAACTATAAAACAAGAAGAAAATATCAAATTGGCATTACTCCATTTAAGTGAGGGATTATTAAATTTCTGAAAAGACCTGATAATAAATTGCTCACAGCATCACAGGTTTCAGCCCACCGGCTGAGGAGGTTTTTTCTAGTACCGCACCTATGCATGACCTGAATGAAATTGGATGTAGAAAGGAAATATATCACTGAATCATAAGTTGATGAAAATTACAGGAGGAAAAAAATCCTCTCATGTCATTTAGTCCACTCCCTTGACAGCACAGAACATGAATTCAGTCTTGCTGTTAGAGCTTTTTCTAATATTCAGGATAAATTGCCCTCATCCTTGCTGCATACCATTCCTCACATTTATAATCGTTGTACTGTACTAAACAGTTTTTTCTGTTTATGTTGGCTGCCTTCAATGACTCACACGTTGTCACCCCTGATTTGTCACATACCTAAGTTGTACACATTTAGGTCTTTCAATCTCTCTTCATAAGAAAACCCCCTTCTGTCTCGTTAAGGAAAACAGCCACAGCAGTGATACTACAATGTGAAGGCCTGCCAGACAGGGATTGTTCATTAGATGAGATCCCCATGCTACAGTTGGTGTAACTACCTTGATAAATGTCCTGATTTGAAATTTCAAGGTTGACAGAATCTTTTTTTTTTTTTTTTTTTTTTTTTAACTCCTCAAGTTAGGTCTTTCTTCAGCAGGTGCAAGTTATTTTCTTCACTGCTCTAGTTTCCTTGTTTCAATGATCACTAGCTTTTCTGAAGAGGAAGGCTGCAATTTTTTTTTCTTGGATGATCTTTCCCCCCCCCTCAAATATCCCACTATTGCAGTGAGCAGTTATGATTGCCAGAGTACATGCAGATTCAATCCCTTTACTTAAGATGTGAGAATTGTTTTTTGTCTTGATTATGATAAGATAACACTGGGGGGCCAGATCCCTGTGCATTGCAACCCCCAGGAGCCTGCTCCTTGGTTAGTGTCCGGATGCTGCTGAAAAATGATTTCTAAGAGTAGAATAAGACATTGTCAAACAACCGAAAATGAAATGCTGTGCTTTGTAAAACAGATGTAACTGTGCAGTTTTCAGAGCAATACCTGAGTTTTTCCTTTTTGAGCACTACCATAAAGAAATTCATTCCGTCTCAGCCTGTGCCTTTTCCCCAGTTTTCTCCTCTATGAAGTTTTTAATTTGTCGCATAGTTTGATATTATAGAAATTACTTTAACATCACTTTTTAGTCAGATGTTCTCTGAGGAGCGTGACTTACAACACAGTTTAGTCAGAAACGAGTTTATGTCTTTGTAACAAACTGCAAATTACCAGGCTCGTGAAACACAACTTCTCATAAATGCCACTTACAGCCTTGCAGATTCGAGCCCTTGAGCAACAGTCAGGCTTTTAAACTTCCTCATTTGTCTTTCTGTATGGACTGCAGAGCAAAAATTAAAAATGCATTTGGGTTTTAAGTAGGAAAAAGAACGTGAGGATTTCTCAGGTAGCTGTGCATTTTGATCCTGTCATCACTGTCCTGCCGAGTAACTGTGTCTCTGTGGAAGAATAATTAGTGTATGTTATAAACATTAGATACCGGCGTTTTGCTTTGCTGAGTGAAGAATAACTAGCCCAGTCACATGGACAAAATTGAGGTAATTTATGAGAAATTACTTCAGAAGTGTTCTTAGAAAGAAACAACAATAGTTTAGAAGTAGTGGTTCATAGTCCTTCACTCTTTCTATATGGATCCAAACTATATGAACTCCATAGCAGTGCAGTGTGCTTCACCTTTCTTGGTCCATTCTGGAACAGAAGATCTCCTACAGCTTTGATCCTGTAAGGCTTGATGCTACTGAATACCTCACAGGATTAAACATACCTCATCCAGCACGTTGTCAAGTGCATGTCCTTGCTCTCTATTAAGTCATATGTAATATATGCGAAGAACCCTGGCAGGTCTCCAGAAACACAATTAAGCGTGAATTCCAGCATGAGCACTTGGGACCTTGCAGGATCTGGCATCTCTGGGATTTACTGACGCTAAATGCAGTTCATTGTAGTGTGGGATCTTCACTAATAGTCTGGGTATCAGCCTGCAGGTGAAGCTTAATATTTTTCTTAATTATGTGCCTAGTTCTGTATGGATCAATTGATTATTTTTCATAGTTGCATATAGTTCTTTATTAAATACCTTTATTTCAAGTGCAGCCAGTGTTATTAATATACTAGTGCTGGCATGGAGAGAGAGTCTCATCTACAGAATGTTTCAGAATTGCCCAAGGAGTTTATGTTCTTGTTTTCCACTCTCAACTTATCTCAATTGTTATGCTAAAAATTTTAAAATTAGTTCTCTCTACTAATTTACCATGATTTATTAGGATGGCTGTGACTGTATTGTACTAATGTTTCTTTTACCTGTATGCATATTACCCATCAGAGTGAATTATCGCATCAGTTGAATGGAGGCTGAGACTTCAAAAGACAAATCAGCTTGCAAAAAGAGAAGATTCAGCTTGGAAAATAAGTTTGGTGAAATTTCAGGTAATTGAAGATGGAATTAAAAGAAAGAACATTATGTATGATTATGGTGATAATGTTTCAATTTTAAGATAATATATCAAGGGTGTCATCCACTCATTCTCTGAGAAATGGGATGGTTCATTAAGTAACATTTCTGCCTCTTCTGGATGGCCTCTTGCAGATGGATTCAGGTAGATAGTTGGTAAACCCTGTTTGAAGGAGCCTGCATGTCAGTTACTTGTCTGCATTCACTTATGGATATCTTGCAGCTGTATGTTTGCAGGAATGCTGCACAGAATAGACCCTCCATTGTCCCTGTGAAACAGGCAGTGTCCCAGGATCTGTAGTAGTTCCTGCTGTAGACTTATTAAAAGCCCTTTACAACATGCCGAGTGTATATTGGCTTAGAAATTGCCTGTTCATTTATGTGCACAACAGACCACAATATTTCTGTGGAAGCCGCTAGTCTCTTGCATCGGCCCCTGTATGATTCCACAGGAGATTTTTACGGTATCACTTCCTAACCAATCTTACTGACTGCAAAGCTCATGTATAATATTTCCAGGTCTTTGGAGACCCTTGCAAAATGTAGGTCCGCCAATGCTGATGTTTCAGCTGTTCTCTAATAACTCTAATTTCTTTCTGTGTGCAAGAGATTTCAGACATAATGGCTTTGCTTCCTCTCATTTGCCTCATTATAAAACACATACGTTTCAATCCAGACACATCAAATGAGAAAGGCAAGAACTGCAGGAAGGAAAATGAGCATGATTCATTCACTGGGACATTGTATTGAGAGCAGAAGCAGGACTGATTGCAAAACCTGGCCTTTATCTGCTTCGTGACCTTGGAGAAACCACCTGTTCGCTTTTTCCCCCCCCGTCCTTTGAACATGCAATACATAAGCTTGTCTAGACAAAGACTGTGTCTTAAGAATAGAGGATGGGAAGGGCTAGCTGGGATCGCGGGGCTGATTCTCTTGCCGTCACAGGCACCCCAGCACGGGGTGTTTTGTTTCGGATGTCCCCACTGCCCTGCCTTATGACCATTGCAAGTCACAAACCTCTCTGCAGCTCTGTAGGACAAACGTGAAATCTTTTGTAAAGGAATGCAAAAGCCACAAAATATAATGTGCTGGAGTAGGAACAGGAATATATTGTGTATTCATGCGATGAACAATGGTACAACAGTGCCCTGGCTATTGATACAAAACAAATCATAATGGAAAACAGTGGCTGACAACACTTTATAAAGCAAAACAAAGTGTGTTTAGTGGTAAATGAGGAAAATAATAAGCAAGGCAGACCTTCTGCAGTGCAAGCTATTAATTTCTGAATCCCATTCTGAAGAAAAACTGGAGATAATTGGTGATTTCTCTATTATGTTCACAGGTGTTGAGGATCTGTGGCATTCAGCACCAGCTGTGCATCCAGAAGATTGCTGGCTTGTTCCCAGAGATCTGAAATTCCATTCTTCTCTCTATTTTAATGAAGCTCAGAGATGCCCCTTTATCTCATTTGATAATGAACTGATGTTACTGCAACTGGAGCAGGAAACTAGTAGAAGGGTCAGAGGCAGCAGGAAGGCTGTGAGTTCTGTCCACTTCCATTCGGTCCTGAAGCAGGTAAAGGAAAAAGGTAAACTGACCCTTCTGCATTTGCCTGAAAAAAGGCTTGACAGTGTGTCCTTGGAAGATTTCAGAAAGTTCAGAGCGATGAAAAGGAACAACTCTACTTTGGATAGGAAATTATCTCATACTGATGTAGCCTAATCGTGATGTTTTGTGTTACTCCCTAGAGAAAAATATGGGCAGTCCACTTTTGTATTTTAGTGGAACTGGCACACTAGCAGAAGTCCTCCAGTCTTTCATTTTTGGAAGGGGTTGAGTTTCTGACAAAAGTTTGTTTTTCTCTCCTTTTTTTTCTTTTTTTTTTTTTCTTCAGAAAGATATGAAATCTTCCTGTGTCCTGTGCTTCCCATCTCCTACTTTGAGATGGTATAGAATCATCTAGGGTTATCTCTGAGAAAAGCTAGTCTTTATGTGGCTGCCAACTGCAAATGAACTTGGCAATAAAGAAGAATTTTATAACCACCTTTCTGTATCCCTGAGGTTAATTCTGAAATATGCATGAAATGTAATTAGTGCAGATCCGTTTCTGCCCGCACGTTTTACACAAGTGGCTCACAGTGGCAGACCTGGATGTATTCATACAAAAATTATTCAGTTAAATGTAACACCACTTGGTATGCAGCATGAGTGTTGTTTGTCTTCCCAGTACTTTAATGATGCACTGCAGTCTTTGGTATCGAAGCACTACCTGCATCTCAATGACGAGCCATGGTTGCTATCCAGGGGAACGCCTCTAATAACGTTTTCTAGAGCTCAGCCCCAACAGCATCTTTTATCTACTGCTTGAGATACAAACTTTAGCGCATTTTGTGTTCTGATATGGGGTGTCGTGACTTTTTTCATCACTTTGTTTGGTGCAAATGAATGTTTATAGCATGGCAGCAGTGCTACCATCTGATTAAAAAGATTAAAAAAAAAAAAAAAAAAAAGAAAAGCAGCCAGTGATTTAGTTTGCTGTCAGAGCTATCTATCTGTGCCTGCCTCTCTGCTAGCACAATTCAGAATCCTTTCCCTCTGGACAGAGTGTTTTCTGGTTAAAGAAACAAATGTTTCTTAAACACATCTCCTAAAGCTTTAAGAGAAGTTAAGATTACTTTAAACTCTGTTTACAAGAAGTTACTTTGCTGTTTCATTCATGGGAACACTAATACAATCACTTCATAAGAGCCTGTGTGGTCAGCAATTCTCCCTTTACAATTTTTTTGTCAGCTATCACTTGGTGCTACAACAGCTTTTAGAATCATAGGAACTTATGCTGGTAAATTGTAGGCTGAATTCTGTCTCCTAAATAGCTTTTGGCACTCTCGAAATCTATCATCTCTAAATGTAGTTTGTATTTGGATCAGGCTCTGAAGGTGAGATGGGTATTTGTCTTTTCCTGTCTTGAGAAGCCGAATCAAAATGTCACTTGCCAGCACATAAGCGGAAAAATGTTTGTCTCCAGCTCAGTATAGATGCATCACGCTGTAGCAGAAAAATGGTGGTGCAGGCTCAGAGCCAGAAAAGGTAACAGCAACCTTCTGTGAGACCTCAGAGGAACATGTATATGGACTAAGTCAGTGTTTGAGCAGATACAGGACTTGGACTTGATGTTGGGGTAACTGGGCTACTGAAGGGGATGATTTTCAGCTAGGGTAGGTCAGCCTAACTCTGTGCAATAGCTGGAGAAGTTACAGAGAAAGCTGAGTCTTTAGCACTGGTATCCTACCTGGTTTACAGCTGTGACTGTTGTATTTTGCCAGTGCAAATACTCTCCTGTTTAGAATTGACTGAGAGTTCTTCCTTTGCTACTCTAACGCTGTAAAACATCTGTACACGTTTATTGGGGCAGTAGCAGAAGTATCTTGGGCAATGGACCAATTCCTGTATGTTTTCTGTTTGACTTAAAAGGGATTTGGAATATGAAGTAGAAAGTTAACTTTGTTATTAGTAAAGTGTTATTTAGGAAGAGGATCATGTTTTCAAGGTACATGTTTTCAGCTGAGCTGTTGAAATGGAAGGCTCAAAATCAGCCACAAATCAGAATCAAAAGGAAAGGATGACTAATTCCCTTAAGACAGAATAATCACTGGATGCTTTTATTTTGGGGACAAAAACATCTCTCAGCCTTTTTTGGTAGTGGTATTAAAAAGTTAGATGCTATGAGTGAATTTGGATAATTAATTTGTTCTGATGTAACACTGAAAAGTTAAATACTCAAAGCACAGAGTAATTTGTGATACAGGATGCTGCTAAGAAGGTGATGCTGATGTAGCAGCACTCAGCAGCCCTTGACTTAGAGACTGTGTGGGTGCTGGGCTGAGTGATGGTTCTTCATCTCAATCTCTTTAGACTATCTCCTTCCTTATCCCTCTTACTGCCTATTTGTTGTGTTTAAAAGAGGAGTAATGGAGAAGTTGGTATCTGTGAACAGGATAAAGGGTATATTTTCCTTCAGGATTCTAAAATACTGCTGTATACAAACCTCATGGAAAAAAAAATCTTGTCCTGGCCAAGTGGAAACACCTACTGTTCAAATAGTCCAGGCTTCGTATCAAGAATATTCCCATATGAAATTAAGCCTAAATTTAAAATTTGAAAAAAAAAATCCCTATTTGAAGTTGTGGAAAAATGGTGGTTATTTGTTGTTAGAAATCTTCTTGTGTGCTGTGTACCATTTATCCATCTCTCTCTTAATTTTGCATACAGCATTTGACAGAACTAGTGGAGAGGCTCAGAGGAACAAGCTAAGGCGCTGCTGCATGGTGATTTGGGAATAGATGCTTAGATACCACAGCTAATTCTGGCTGCAATGAGCATTCCAGATTTGACATGAAATGTTACATTTTTAGTTCATTTTTCTGAAATTAAACATTTCTTCAAGAAAGCTTGTAATAAAATAATACCCGTGTGAAAGAGAACAGAACCATCTTGGAAAAGCTTAAAATACAAGTCTGGTAGTGTATTTAGATGAATCGGCCTCTTCCAGAGAGCAAATCTGTCTCACATCTATAAATGGATGTGATCTAGATTATAGTTTTATTTCCCTTAGATATTTCGGGTACTTACTGTCTAGATTTAAACCTAATTTCTTGCACTGTGGCTTGTGTTTTTTATTACTAAAGATAGCACTACTTTTTAGTGTCTGGAGCCATGCTTGGATGTGAAGATAAGTACATCTAGGGCAGGTACCTGTGAAACTTGTGTTTTCTGGGCTATAAATGTACGTCTTCACCTACACTGGTGTATGAGCCTTTGATATCCCCTGCCCTGTGTTTTATTTTCCCCTCTGCTATTTAGTCTTTCACTCATTCCATTTTAGATGCTGATTTTCTTGAACTGAGCAGTGTCTGTCTTCCAGTAAGTCCATCTGTTCAGTGTGCCATTGATAGATACAGAATCGTATTCTATAAAAGCTAATTTCTTACCATACTGGAGCAGTGCCACCACATGCGGAGGGGCAGCCAGAGCTGGGCAATGTGCTCCGTTTCCACCAGTGCCTATTGCAAAAACTGATTTATTCAGTGAAGATACTGTCTGCCTGCTTTAAAAGGCAAGATTTAACTATGCAGCTATACACTGAAAATTGCAATTACCCATAAATGTATTAATAAAAATATCCATTAGAAATTGCTTAAAAGGGGTGAAAAAACATCTTACAACCTCTCATCCAGAAAACTGGTCTTTGCAAAAGCTAGGAAGTGAGGCGCAGAATTTAATGCCTAATTCACCATCTGAAGTGAATCATGCCCTGAATTGCTCCTGCACTGGCCATGGGTGAGCTTGAACAGGTAAACCTTCACAGAAGTAACCAGTCTGCTAACTTTGATATGAAATGCTTGCTAGGTCAAGTAAATCTTGAATTTTTCTGTTTTGGTAATCAAATCTTGCAAGAGCAATAATGAAACTTTATTCTTTAGAAGTTGTCTGGAGCTGTAACCATAACTGCCCAGTCCAAAACCAATTTCCCCACCCTTCTGGCTTTCTCTCATATTGGGGTACAGACACATTTTTCTGGGTCTGTTGTGCCTTTTAGCTGACAGTCTTGATATAGTCAGCAACACATTTCTTGGTGTCATTCTTTTAATTTATCTTTTTAAAATTGATTTCCTTTTTTCTTTTCCATTTCTTTCTGTCTAGATGTGAACTTCTCTCTCATGCTCCCTGTTTAAATTACCTTGGATGAGTTGATTATAAACCTCTGCCTGCCAGGCACTGACTGCAGAAGACAAGCAGGGGACCGGGAGGCAGCCCTGCGCCACTAAAAATTGGTCTAACATATTCAAAACTTCTAGTAATGGAGTCTTCATTAATTCCTCCAATAATTTATTCTAGCCCTATGTTCTTAAAAAAGCTTTTAAAAAGCTTTTTCTAATGTGTGACTAGATTTTGCTTCCTGCAGTCTGAGGTCCCCAAGGCTTGCCCATCCTCCCATGGTCATGGAAAACGGGAAATTCCCTCCTCATAGTGTAACAGCCTTCATGTAATCGGCGATTGTTATCATATCTTTCCTCAGTCCCCTCTGTGCTAAAATAATTACATCCCTCTGTATCCTCGGTCCAGATCTCCCCTGGACCTCTCTCCAGCACTGGACTGGTGTTGCACTGGAAGCCTTACCAGTTCTAATATTTCCCAAATCTTGCAGATATCTAAATATATTGTTAACTGCTGGGTTTTGTAAGAAAATAACAGCTAAAATTACCACAGTTTCTAATTCTGCCTCCACTGTACATCCCAGATCTGTGTTACCAGATCCTTTCCATCACGCAGATGGTGATGCCACTGAAGGGAGCCAGACCTCTGCCCTCCCGCTTTGGGAGTACATCATGCTGACTATCCACTGGCTTTACCCCTCTCCCATCAAAGTTTCAGCTTGACAATTAATTAGGAGAATGTCTGCCTCAAATGAAGATGTATGAAATTAACTGCTTCTTTCTGTTCTGTTGCTGTGAAAGGAAATGACATGTGCTTTGTTCCTGACGATGGGTGCTGCTCACCTCCTGTTACCCTTTGCTGCTTGCCAGTAATATGATTATATTATTACTGATTATTTTATTTTCTGGGATAGAAGTAATGCTGTCTTGGTTTTTCATTGCTTATCTCTTTTCTCCCTCTTCTAGCAGACAGGGAAAACAACTGCCTTTTAAAGTTTCCTGCTATTGTGCTTTTTTTCCACGATTCCTCAATTGGAATTTTTCAGAGATTCTCAGGTCAGACTTTGAAACCATCTGTTTTGTCTGATTATGATCTGACCTATTTCAGGGAGAGCTCTCACCCATTTGTCATTGGTGTTAACCACCTCCTTGACATCTTTAATAAGACAAATTAAATAATACATTGGACATTTTGGCTTTCTCTCTCTAATGAACTCATTTTTCCATGGTTTTCCTCTTATTCCTAATGCACTTACAGAATGATTTCTTATCTTTAACTCTGACAAGTTTCTTCTCTTGGTAGTGTGCCTTGGATTTTTGAAATTTACATTTTTTGTAACTTTTTAAAAATGGTTGTCCTTTCCTTTTTGTGCAATTGTACTGTTCAGTGCTCTTTATTCTGCTAGTTGCTCATAAAGCACTACATGTATATATATATGAATGTAAGTATAAAACCTTCTGAAATTAGTGATCTGTGGTGAGTTGTGATAGCACCCATGCTCTATTTTTCCCTTTAACTTTGCCAGCATATCTTTGAGACAGTGAATAATTTCTTAATATACAAGATAATATTTTTTTCCCTTCTCCCTTTCCTCTCTGAGGAACTGCACCCTCTCAGTATCCTTCAATCCTTGGCAGAGTGCTTAGAGTGCAGAAGAAAATATGTGTTAAAAGGAAACTTGCTTATGGTCAGAGTTTAGTTTTTGCTCTGCTTGAATGTTTTTAAGGGAAGAACCAGTCTTTGTAATTCAGTAAGTATGAAGTATATTGCTTCTCAACTAGGTTTAAGTAATTAAATGAGACCTTCTAAAGGACAGCCTCACACTGCTTCACTTCAGTGAAATTTTTTACATGAATACAAGAAAATAGTTCTGATAGTTTTAACCTGTTGTTGTTGCTAGAATAGATTCATATTCTATCTATGGCCTTAAATGTAAAGATCAAATGTTAATTTATGCTATAAGGTTTCTCTAGTTTAGTTGTGTACATTGGCTGCAAACCCCGAGGTATTTTCTTAGGTTTGAATTGCATTATGAAGAAATACAACTTTCAAAGTTGTCTTTTTAAAAAAAAAAAGAAATAGTGAGAAACTTTTGTGAAAGGAGTTTGTAAGGCATTATGCATTTGCTTCCAGGGAAAATTCCAGAGTTATTTTTGCACAGGACAGTGCAGTATGTGTTTTACTGGTAAGATGGAGTAACATGGAGAAAGTGTGAAGCACCCTTAGACCAACAGTGGCTCAGGCATGAGCTGGCACATAGAAGATTCACTATGATGCCCCTTAAGTATCAAGTGCCTGACAATTTTATAAAAATAGGGCTATAATTGCAGTAGTACAATTAGAAAGGACCCTTTCTGATGCACTGCAAGATGAGTTCTTGACTTTGGACTGAAGCAAGGCAATCAGACGTGACTGATGTAAGTTTATAGAGTTTGTTGCCTTTGAGCAAGTTCATGTCCACTGACCAAAACACAGACACGAAACTACCACAGATTTTAAGAGATTTTTCCTAATTTGTAAACTTGATATTACTGATAAATTCTAAAGGATAGCTGCTGTCTTCTCAATCTCCCTGAATTTCACTTTCCAGGGGCTAGTGATTTATTACTCAAGGTGTCGGTTACCCAAGAGAAATAATGAAAATCTACCTAACCCCAGAACAGCTTCTGTTAGACATGTTTTGCAAATTGTAATTGGCGTGTGGCTGTATTTGTGGTGATGCCCTGCTTCACCCCCGCTGACGACTCCAAAGGAGCAAATCTGCTGTCTTCCTGGGAGCTTCAGTAGTGTGGGATCAGAAATCTTTTTAATGAGTTGAAAAGGGGAGGGGTGAAAGAAAAATCAATGCCAACTGCTCTGTGATTTGCATTTCAGATTTTAGTATTTGCTAAATTCAGAGCACATATGTATGAGATTATTGTAATGAAGATGTATATAGCAAGACTTTACATTTCATCACAGTTTCTGCTTTCCCCTAGGTAATTAGCTCAAACACAGGATCTACTGTTATCTCCTTGCTGACTGACAGTGGGCAGAAAATCAAACCGTTTACTGGTTGTCATGGGGATGCTGAGTTTTAGCACTGGATGCAAGAGAGACGAAGCTTTTAACCAGGAGCACAAGTGGATCCACAAAGGTATAGGAAAGCCAACCTTTCTCCTTTAGCCTTTCAATGTATTGGCTTCCCATGCAGTTTTATCCAAATACAAAATGTCAAAACTATAGAGTATTGTTTTCCACTGCCTTGCTAAGATAGCTGTTGAAGCCACAATGCTGTTGGGAAAATGGGTTTTGATTTCATTGCTCATCTAAAACCGATAGATACTCACATAAACCATGACATGAAATTTTTGCTTCAAGGACTGTGCAACATATGGTAGAAACCCTGCTTTTCTTACTCAATTATTTCCACTTAGCTAAATGAGAGAGGCTACATCAGAAACCATACAAGGATCTTACCTTGATGTTTTTTCCTGCCCTTTAGTGCAGCTTTCTAGCCGTCCCTGTAACATGCCATGCCCTATGTAGTATGAGACTCTTCAAAACCAAAGCAGGATGTTAAGTTGGAGTACTCCTCTGTTAGAGAGATGTGTCATCAACTGTGTAACACATATGTCACTGCACGATGAAGATTTTGAAATGGGAGCTATCACAGAATGGTTTGGGTTGGAAGGAACCACAAAGATCTAGTTTCAACCCCCCTGCCATGGGCAAGGACACCTTCCACTAGACCAGGTCGCTCACAGCCTCATCCAACCTGGCCTTATGTTGGCAAAGACCATAACCTGCTAGTTTCTACACTGGCAGTGTGTATTCAGAAGTTGGTGTGTTAAAAGGCAAGAACAATTAAACAGGTTTGCAATGGTCTCAAACATTTGGTGATGTTGCAAACCATCACATGAACTAAGGAGACGTCAGTCTCTTGAACCTTGGTAGATATGGTGAAAATACCAGCTTCACAAAGAACTGGCCAGTATACAGCGCTGTTAATTTTTAATCTGAATGCACACCAAACTGATTTCTTCAGAGTGGGCCAGCTCTGCCACATCCAATTTCATTTACTAGCTCTATAATAAACCACATCATACATATCAGCAGTTGCTAGCAGAAAAGCCATATGCAGAGGTTCATGGTGCTGCAGAGCAAAGGGTGGCAGTGGAAAGAGTGCTAGCTTAACGAAAGCAACGCACAAATTCAGCAGCTGAGCTGGCCAAGGAATCTATCCATGGTCCCCAGCACAGTGCTTGCTCGTTAGACCGTGCTGTTGCTTAACTTGTCCGGTGATGCTTTAGAAAGTCACTAGATTTAGTTCCAAAAATATTGTATATCTGGCTTATCCTGGGGGCTGGACAAAAGGATTGACTTGAGCCTACCACAAACCCACTGAAAGTTGGGTGCATGCTATGCAGCTGTAGGAAATAGGGCAGTCCAAATCGAAATACCAGTTCAAAGTATTTCTGGTAACTGGTACCAGATCTGGTACCTCACAGGCAGAAACTTCTCTATATAATGGCAAGTCCCTTTAAATGTTTTGTTCTTGCTGCCTTGATCTCAGCCTTGTAAGAACAACCAAGCTTACGCCTTTGTACCTTTCCCCATTATCCGGAATGCTGATGCTGTGGTTAACATGAATTAAACTCTTGGCTTTGTCTCATTAGAAGAGCTCTCAGAGGAAGGTTACTTCAGAGAAGTGGGAAGCCCTAATAAACAGTAATAAGATACATTTCCTGGAAAAGAGGCTTCTCGTAATGCTACATTAGGACTTATCTAAACACAAAAGTTCTATCCTAGAACATTAGGTCTATTAGATCTTCTGTGTATTACACCTGTCTTCCATTTTGACTTCTAAAAAGTAGCATTAAAAAACCATAGCCCTATTTTAAATAGTTATAGTAAGAAAAAAAGCAGGTGCAATGGTGGTGCTCATAAAAGAATAAACTAGGGTAAGTCCACAGTTTAAGAACAGTCAGAGATTTAGTGTCCTGAGACTGAGGTCAAGTGTTTCCAGCAGGGGTGATATAGCAAGGGAATTCCTTATTTTGGTTTTTCTGTCTTGTGAATAAGACTTGAAGATGAAGCCTCCCTGAATCACACTTACATAAAACAAATGTATGCAATGGTTTTGAAATAGATTCCTGCCATGAAATATGCATAGCTGGAATACCAACAGGTGAAATGCATTCCAGCTTTAATGGCAAATATATCTTGTCTGAAATTACTGTCAATATAAATGATCACTGCATGAATTAAATTGCATTTAAAAGGAGATGTACGACCAATATTTACCCAAACTGCATCTTTCAAAAAGCTATTTTCATCTGTAGAAGCCAGACTGTAAATTAATGAGTACCAGCCTAGGAAAAGCACATATCAGTGTATGGCGAAGTACAGACCCTATTTTATTGGTTTTTAGCATGACCTTGGGCTAGTGCGGGGAAAACTCAGTTATACATGGGGGAAAAAAAAATAAATCATTGCATGCAGTGTAAATGTGTTCGAGCACAGATGAGCATTGATCTAGGAGGGGGCATATCAGGGACCTGAATTTTCCTTCAGTCCTTAGCCTACTCAGTGGAGATAGACAGGTAACTCTAAAGCCCAACAGCGAGGTGTTAGACTGGAGGGATGTCTACAGCCCTGTGGGAGGGAACAGAGGCCACACATACCTGTCAATGCCACTGCTGATGTAGCAGAGTATGAACAAATGGTACAGGAATTAGTATTTTAATTTCAAAACCAAGCTGACAGTATCCTGCAGTCCCGCGGTGTGCGTAGGCAGAGCAATCCATGTAACACATGCTGAATCTCATGTGTCCCAGTAGGTCAGGCTTATTGCACATGAAATAGATGGTTCTGCATAAGAGCAGTAAGTCTGCCATATTCTGGAGATGTCAGAATTGCTGACTATGCACAGGATTACTTGAAAAGCAGAGGAGTTCCCTTCAAAGCATGGAATTGTGCAAACAGAGGCACGGGGATTTGGGTCACATTGACATCTTCCCACTCTCATGTCATTGGTTCATGTCCTGCTTCTGATACACAGTTCTGTTGCTGCCTTACTTTATGACCTGCAACGTGTACTTTTAATTTTTTTTTTGTCTGCCCATGAAATGGGGGTACTGTCAGTCCTCCTTTCTTCAGTGTCTTGATGGAAAAAAAGTCCATAATGGAAGGTATGTGACTTAGTCATAGTAGTATGTGACTTAATAATTCCTGCCACCATTTTTTTTGCTTATAAATTTTTTGCTATATTCCTTCATTGCTTTATTGACTCTGAAACTACTAGAGCATTTTTCTGCTTTGCCTCTACTAAGTTGTTTTTTTTTCTTAATTAGAAAGTTGATTTCACTGCCATCATAAACTTAGTGTTGCAAAGGACAGAGCAGCTGACATCTCCCAGATCCTGGCACTAAAGAGGATGATAGTGGTTACATGTTGGGACAGATAATGTACATGTATGAAAAAGCAGGAAAAGATTTATTGTTGAAATGTGTTGTTTGCTTTGTTTTTTTTAAGATAAAAATTTATCAGAGTCTAATTTTCTCCAAGCTTAGTAACTCACTGGCTGGTTGGCAACTCAGCGCAGGAAGAAGATTTAGGTCTGGCTGCACATCACTGAATATTGCTTTAAAAGTTGCAGCAGAGCTGAAGAAGTGCCTCACCAGATCTCTTGCAAACTGAAGCACCAGTTCTGCACAACAAATACTGTTTCAAGCCGTGGGTCTGTCCATATTCAGGCTATTGTAAGATTGGTGTTTACAGTGTATGATTGCCACAGTATTGACTTTCGAAGCCTTTGTTCTCTTGGCTTTATAGCAGGGAAGAAAGAACACTTTAAAATTGTTCAAGATCATCAAAGAACTAAAATTATAAAAAGCACTTCTCTGCTAAATTTTTATACCATTATTATGAAATATATGGAGACGTAATTTGCAAACATTTCATTTGTAAACTTAGAGTTTCAAAGCCTGTAGATGTTGCTTTATCTAAGGAGATGACTTAGCAGTTGTTCACTGTGAGATGAGAAATAAAAAGGAATAAATTGCTTTTGTATGTCTCCTTTGAAACTTTCAAAAGAAATATCTCTGTGTCTTTTAGGATATAAATTCAGCAAGGAAAATACCCACTTATGGCCAAAAGCATGCTCCATACAATCTATTGGCAATGCACTAGAAATGGGAAAAAAAAGCCCTTTAGTGCCAAGGGTGCCTAATACGTCTCTGTTTCGCACTGTGTACTTATAGTACTTACTGGTTTTATGTAGTGACTCCCAGCTGCAAGGTGGGAACATACTGTTGCTGTTCACACATGCCTGCAAAGTAATCGTGGCTCATAAGTAGCTAAAACCCTCTTTGAACCTTTGAATCCACGATGTTTGCAATGAACTAAGAATAAATATTCATTATCACATTGTTTTCAATTGAGACCCGAGTCTAAACTTCACCTCATCCAAATTCAACGATCTAAATGCTTGTCTTGATTATTTTTTTCTTTATTTTCCTTTGTCTCCAGCAAACATAGGTTTTGCCTCCGACCAGCATGGGCTAGCTACATTCTTTGCATGCTTACGTGGGTAGGATGAACTGCTCTCTGAAGTGCCATTGACCATAGTAGGAGACTAGGAGACTGGTTTACATACAGTGACTAGGTAACTTCTGCCTGAGAACAACTCCTCTTCCATAGGCAGTTAAGTCTCTAATTAGAGTGATGGAGATGAAATGTCCTTTCAATGAGTTGTTTTTTCCGATTGTAGATATGACTTTGATTCTTTTAAATAAAGTTAAGTGAGTAGAAGGTCAGTGTTAACCTACAGACAATAAAACATTGCTGTACTATGTAAAATATAGCTGCAGATGGACTAAATTCTGTTTGTAATGTGTACATTACACAGGACTGAAAGGCCTCTGTTTTGCTGAAGATCAGGCTAATTTTTTTCCTACCAGGTTACTGAACCTGTCATTTTTCAGCTGGGATCACTTGACTGACTTGGCTTATTTTAATTCCTAAAAGCAAATGGTAAAATTAAAGAAAAGATGATTGTTACTGATTATTTCTACTTCCTATTTCTATCTGGTAAAGTCTTATTAGATTACAGCTATCTGTTTTCCCTGATTATAACTTTGCCATGTCCACCTGCATCCTACATCATCTTGCTAATGCGATCCCTTGGGGAGAAATTTATTTTTGCTATCTGCTTCAGTTTGTCTCTTTCCAATCAATAGATAAAAAGAAATGGAAAGAATTTTATCAGTGACGTGCTTAACCAAATTTTCCTTGAAATTCATGCAATTCTGTGGAAGTACTGATATCTTCCTATGTCCTGATCATTGGGAAAGCACCGACACCATGGCTTCGGGTGATGAGATCTACATATCCGTGTAGCAGATCCTGAATACCATCTGAGGTTAGGATGTCATTGTGCTTTGTTGGTAACAGATGTTATGAGATCCTCATATGATTATATATATATTCGGGTCGCTGTAGCCACAATATTATGACATCACTGAGATGACTGCTGATACAAACACACATCCCATAAAGCTGGTGCTGCTCCAAGCGCGTAGAGAAATAGGATTTGTGTCAGTTACTGTGTTTTCTCTTTTGATTTGTCAGCAGACAGCATTTTTATGGCAACTCAGTTCCAAATCCAGTTCAACCTATTAGAAATAATAATCATGTTTCAGACAATACTGATAAAACACTTCTCTGTAGTAGTAAGGTGTGAGTAGATTAATTTGTGACTGCTTTATTTGTGCATCTGTTACGAAGGTAATTACAGCCTGCCACCTGAAGAACGTGAAGCGATTTTCTGTTCAAGCTGAAGAAGGGAAAGAGGGGTCGGTATCAATATCACACTCTCCGTGCTGCATTTTACTGCCATGTACTCTCGTTACAGATAGCAGAATGTTTATTGCCTAATAGATCAGCCGAGAACGTGCCCTCGTTATCAGCCGAGGCTGGCTCCGTTGCTGCGTGGGAGGACCAAGGCGCTGGCTGGTGGCCAAGCCATATCGCTTCCCAGACAGGACCAAATCTGATCATTTTGAGAGTCAAGGACAAATGTATGTTTATATTGAATTTGTGTACTGGGGACAAGGTGGTGTTTGGTTGGTTTTTTTTTTTCCAAATATTTTTCAAATAGCATTTTTTTCCCAGAGGTGTGTAGACATGTGTGTGATTTACAGTGAAGAGACTGAAAGGACAGATGGGTTCATATCATCAAACAGGCATCAAAATAACATTTTCTGTGTAGCAAGTATTGCATGAAAGTATAATACATGCACACACAAAAAATTTAATAACGTTTTAAATGTAGTGCTACATGTAATCTTTACTCCTCATCGATTTGATTTTGAATCAATATGTTTTGAGCTGTTTAAATAACTCACTGGCTTCGATGGCGTGTGTTCCTTAGCAGCTCGTTGTAGCAGGGATGGCAGGTAAAGCATTTCAACCTTTAACTTAGTTTTGATACTTAAGATTACAAGTTCAATTTTTGCTAATACAATTGGCAATTACACAGCTCATATCATTACTTTATGGAGGCAGGACTGAAGCCCTTGAGGCTGGACCTTACCTCTGGCCTAACAGGAGCAGTGAGAAGTGCTTCCCTGCTCCCCGGTTCTCTCCTCCTCACATCTCAAAGACTGAAGGAAATCAATCTGGCCAGAAAACTGGTTTAAAGTCTAGGGGCAGTCAGCACTGATCACTGCTGAGATGGTCCCAACCATGAGATGTGAACCTTGTAGTGCAGAGTTTCACGTTCACACCACAACTCTGCATTAAGCTGAAAGAAGGGAGATTTAGATGAGATATTTGGAAGAAATGTTTTCCTGTGAGTGTGGTGAGGCACTGGCCCAGGTTGCCCAGAGAGGCTGTGGATGCCCCATCCCTGGAGGTGTTCAAGGCCAGGCTGGATGAGGCTTTGAGCAACCTGGGCTAATGGGAGGTGTCCCTGCCCATGGCAGGGGAGTGGGAATTAGATGATCTTGAAGGTCCCTTCCAACCCAAACCATTCTGTGATCCTGTGGTTACCCTTTGATTACTGGTCTTGTTCCGAGATAAGAACCTGAAGTGAAACCACTTTACTTCCCAGGATAGGGGTTAAGCAGTGGGGGAGTGGGAGTTGCTAGTGATATCCAGAACAGCAAAGACCGTAAGACCCTTTTCTCACTTCCTTAGAAAACCTTTACCAGTATCTTAATCATCTGATCTTTACAAAAAAGCACTTTTTTTTTCTTTCCTTTTCAGTGACCAGTGTTACACCCATATAGGAATGCAAGTGCACCTTGTTAATGTGATCTTTCTTATAGCACATGTATATATTAGGTTTGGTAAGAATTTTGGTTGTGTTTATTGGAATTTTGTTTTGTAAGTTTGGGTCAAGATTGGCTGATTCATTTAAAGATAGTGTTGGAGCTATGGTGGGAAAGTTGTTTGGAATAGCGGTACAGAAAATGCCTAACCTTAAACTTCACTTCAGTCCTCCAAAGCTTCTGCAATTCAAATCAAGTGAAAAAGCAACTTATCAGAGTGATTTTGGTGAGATCTGGAGGTGACACGCTGTATTTTCCTGCGTATATAATCTCCCGGGTGCTCCTAAATTACTGATAATTGAGTGTGGACTAGGGGGGATTATTTACGACTGTGCTGTCAGAGTGACAAAAAGCAGCCTTGAGATGATGCTCACTCTGTGCACCTCTGCACTTGCCATATATTCTCAAGGCTATTGCTTCTGTCTACTGTCACAGACCTACATCAGCATTTTCCTATCATTACTTTCAGCAAGGAGCATTCCCTTAATTTCTGTCTTGTTTAGTTCTAGACTATAAATAACAATAATTGCTCATGAAACTGAGTCATGCAGAGCCCTACCCTGGAGGCTACTCAAAACCTGAACAATTCATTGGTTTGACAGTCTTTACAGACTAACATCTAATATATAATAATCATCATGCCAGTTGGAAATCCATAATTATGGCCTCCTCTAAACTGTAGCATGGCAGACAAGAAATACCGTCGAGTACTCCACTGGAGGAAGTGTACAGACAGTAGTTTTCAAGCCGTTTTCTCTAGATGATTCTTACTCTGGTTCTCGCTCCCCAACTCCCCAGTCAGTGTGATGGGAAAATAAATACAGCTATTGATGCCTATTTCTAGGAATGCAGTTGTCTCAGCACATACAGCACCCAGGGGGGCTGTAAGAAGTAAATTAGTGATCTCCTGCGTGTATATGCCAGCTAGGATGCACGTCTGTTTGACTGCTTGTAAGGAGCTAAATATTTCAGATGAGGAAGGCTTACAATACTGTGAATGTCACTGATATGTCAAAGGAACAATAAGCTTATTGAGATTTTAGGGGTCTATTCTTTAGCCTGCTGCTGGTATCTTGAGTAAGGTGGTGTAGAGCTATTTCCAGTGCTGCTGGGGAGCTAGTTGTTGCACCTTGAAAAGGTGCCTGTGGTCCCACAGACCCTCTCCAGAAGTCATGAAGCCAGTATTTACAAGATATAAATTCTCGATCTCTGCTGATCTAAAAGGAGCAAGGCCAATTTATGTTAGCTGAGGATCTGGCCCCATAATTAGGCAACGCTTTTTCTGTTCAGACAGCTGCTTGTGTGTAGACAACTCCTTGATGTAGTGGCTAGGACGTGCAAATGAGGTAGAGCCTGTGTTTTGCGCTCATTAAAGAAGTCACTAGAAATCTCATACGGCCACCATCTGCTGCCTTGTTTGTTGAGTTTGATCATTAGTCAATGAATGGTTCTACTGAAATCCAGTGATTAATCTCCGGGATATGATTTTCCTTATCGTGATGAAGGATGGCAGAATTTAGCTCATTATAATAAAACTGTACAAATGTGCAAATTCTCTTCAAAAGAGATTGGGATTCATGAAGCAGTTAAGTACAAAAATGGGAAAATGAGCTGTGAGTTTTTGTAATGCCTATTTACAAACACGAGCTCCTCGATAAAAGCTGGGAATAGCTCTTGTAGATATGCAGTGGCTAAAACAGCGATGAGGCTGTGCTTAAAGAAGGGTTTCTGGAAGGTACACGATATCTCCAGGCAGTTTTAATGACTGACACCAGTCTCAGCAAGCTATTACGACACTTTTCTTTGTAGAAGAAATATTTCATTGACAGGTGCATTAAAGTATTTTTCTGTACGTTGGTTTGGCTCGATTTGCCTATAATGAGTAAAATGAGTTTTAGGGAAAAGGAGAGTTATTAATGGCCCTGACTTATTAAGTATGTAACAATTTTCTCTTCCTAAAAAAACTTGGTTCAACTAGAGACCTCGGAGTTTTTAATTGCATGCTGGAATAGTTTTTCAAACAACAAAGCATTAAAGCCTTGTTATAGATCCATTTCACTTTTTATGTGAAATGATTTGATCATAACTGATACTGACAGGGAATCTAAATAGTCTGAACCCAGTCTGGCAACAAACATAGAATCACAATATGTGCAGATTTATAGCCCATGAAATCGCTCTAAAGTCAGTGAGGCTACATAGGACATACATCACGGCACATGTTGGTTTTGTGCTGGTATCTTCAGCTGTTTCTGTCTTGATAATGTAAAATAGATTCTCTGCTGTTTTCACTGGGTGTTCTTTGTAACTGCGTTATATGTCTACAAAATTATTTGAAAAGCTGTGGATTTATTTACTCTATCTGAATGTATGTTCATAGGGTTATGGATTTTTTTTTTCCTGCATCTATATGCAGTTTCACCAGTTACTTTCATTCCTATAAAGAAAATTGTTTACACAGAGATTTACTTTGGATCGCAGTATTTATGAATAGAAAATAAAGGTTAAATTTCTGAAAGAACATTTTTTCTGTGCTATAACTCTTTTACATTTAGCATTGCTTTGGGAAACAAATACTTCTGGCAACCAACTTGCAATATGTATCTCATGTGGATGGAATTGATTTGCAGATTTGTCCCATTCAACATTTAAAAAGTGTCTGGAACAATAAGTTCATGCTCAGCAGAGGCTGCTTCAATGCAGAATTGCTCAGCTGGCCATTTGGCCACACTTGTGTTCTAGGAGCGTGGAGCAAGCTGTTTCCCAGGGGGGCTTTGCAATATCCTGGGGAGACAGCCGATGGCGGGATGTGATGCTGGAGCTGGATCCATTACTGTAGCTACAGAAAAAGCAAGTCAGCATCTCCTAATGGGTCAGGCAAGTGAAGGTATGGAATATGTAGGTAGAGCATGAGGAAAGCAGTCCAGAGTCCACTTTATATTTTTTGTTCTCTAATTTGATAGAATGAGTGCAAAGAAATTGGGTTTTACTTGTGGCTTGGTTTTATTGTTTGTTTGGTTTTTTTGGGGGGGTGGTGGGGTTTTTGTTTGTTTGTTTGTGGTGGGTTTTAAAATGGAGCAATGCTTCAAACTTCGTGTCTAACCTATTGAGGAAAGTCCACAGGAGCCCTTTGACTGACTCTGAGTGTTCAACCAGGCAGCTAAAGAAAAACTTATTTTCCCTTCCCACCCACGGACAAAAAGGGATTTAGAAGAAGGGGACTTTTCCATATCACTCCCCCAGTGCACTAAGCAATGGTCCTTGGGAAGCTTTCAGACTCATCCTGTCTGTATTCAGGGACCTAGGTAATTTCTTTTCTGAACAGGACTGTGTCTGGGTCCCCATAAGAAGGTACCCAGCCCACTCTGTTCAGCTCTTCCTGTGGAAGGTTGGAATATTTTAGGAACAACTTTTCCCTCTTTAGACAGTACTTGGGTAGAAATCTGAAATCCAAATAAAAAATACCTGTGTTACAGTACTTATTCTGGCTTTTAAAAACAACACTTTTAAGAACTGCCATGGTAGGAATAAATAATATAGCAGATGTCTCAAGGGAGTTTTGTGTTTGTTTTGTCTTTTTTTTTTTTTTTTTTTTCTTTTAGGAAAAGGATGACAACTGATATATTTACGTATAGGAGACCCTGCCTACTTTATTTGAAGACTATAAGAAATTATTCAAGTTTCAAGCAACTCTTTGCTCCATGCTTTCAGGAAGAAAATCAGCAAATTGAAAATCTTGCCTTTCACAGGAAGGATGTTGCCAAAAACAAGTACAAGAAAAAAGGCTGATGAGGATGAAGACAAAGAAAAGCAACTCATTTTCTCGAAGAGGAATCTCCTAATTTTGGTATGGAGGATAAACAGTAATTTTACTTTTAAGATACTTACAAGAGGTGGGTTTATGCAGTGGTATGCTTTGACCTCTTATGTCAAAATTGGATAAAAAGCCAAAAAACATAGGACACCTGAGAACAATTTTTTTTTTGAGAATGTTGTAAGACTTCAAGATTTTATGTTAAAATAAAACATTTACATTGTCTTCAATCTGAACCATTCCTTTGTTAATGTAACAGAAATTGTATTTTAAGTACATTCATATGCTTTCTCAAGTTTTTCGTGCTTTGCTTTGCCCATCCTCCAATAGGGAATATGGGTTCATGTGATGTGCAAAGAGCAAATGGAATTTCCAAGCATCATCTGGATGTCAGGTGCTGAGCTCATCTTGTCTGTGCTAGAAGGTGTCTCCTTCAGATGGAAAGGGGATGGTATAGCATGATGCCTGTTTGCTAATACAGTGTACATGGCTTTATTATTACACTTATGAAGTCTATTTTTTCAAAAATGATGTGTCATTTGTTAGATGCTATTGCTAAATATACTATTTAGTCCTGCTGACGCTATGATCTATTAAGCTCTATCACTTTGGTATGCGTTTAAGTATTTCATTCTTCAATAACCTCCTGTAGCAGGGACTATACAAAATACAAGCAGAGCAAAATGCAACTGTACTAAGATACTTCCTTGCCTTCATTTTTCTGAACATAAAATCTTGAAGCACTTATAGTACGAAAATACTTTTTAGATAACATTCACAAATTTAATCTTAGCAATACTATCCGAATCATCAAAATGAATTAAAATTGAAGGTAATTTTGTTATATGTGGCTTTATTTCTATATAGGAATAAAGTATTTGTTACACACTCAGCAGCAAATAAAAAGAATACAGTGAAAAACATTTTTAATAAACTTTAAATCTAGAATCTAATTTCAGAGCATTCCCCCTAGATTTCACTCTGTAAAGCAGTCAGAAATCAGAATTGAACTGGGCCCAACACCAAAGTTTTTATTATTCTGATAGGAAAGTAGCAAATTGCTAAATAAGTGCCATTTGTGACGACTGCATTTTTCTGAGGCATTCCCATTTTTTTGCCTCTTCCCAACTGTGGTAAGCAACATGGAGGGATGCCAGCCCCTCGTCCACCTTCCAGCCCCACGGGTGCCTTGGCAGACGCTTTAGGGAGTGAATGGCAGAGGGTTTTTTTTCCTCTCTGAGTTTTAGGAGTGCCTAAAGATAAATAGATCACGTTGTTCTACTTTTGGTACATTTTTTACAAGCACATGAAAAAGAAACTGGCTTTTGGGTGTTCTTGTAAATATTTTACTAGAAAGTGGCCTCGTGAGGGATTCTCTCTTTTGTTAGAGTCAGATTCATCAGAAATAGTGCTTTTAGTAAAATGGCTTTGGGATCACATCAACATGTCCTCGTTTCTAATTCTGCAGTGATGTGAGGCATTTCTGAGAGCATGTTCTTTTTTGGACACATTTCTGGTAATGTATAAAACTCTAACCAGTTATGAATTTTTACATAATTAAAACATCATTAAAAAAAGCATGATTAGGAGCCTTAGTATGTAAGTTGAATCGCTGGCTCACTTGCTAAGCATCTAGCTTGTATTTGCATGAGTGGGTCATTTCTCATATGATTTGCAAATAGCAAAGGGAAAAATGGAGCAAAGCTTCAAACTTCAGGTCTAAGCTATTGAGTAAAGGCCACAGGAGCCCTTTGACTGACTCTAATGAGTGTTCAACCAGGTAGCTAAAGAAAAATATAATTTATGAAATAATCTTTCTAAAGAAAATAGCTTCTATCTCATCTGAAGATCTCCAAAGTCATAAAGAAACTTTCTCTTGGATTTAAAGGACTTTTGATCTGACCATACATTGCTACAACTAGTTCTGTTGCTTATGCTCCTTGAAACAGAAGCTGCACAGACTTGCAAACACATTTGTATGTTCCATCCCTTCATCCTGTTGTGGAAATAGTGTCTGTTTCTGAAAGGGGGGCATCTCAGGGTAAGGACAGACTATGTGCTACTCTTTGGATTTTTTGTTTGTACTTTAGACAAAAAGTGTTTAATTTTTTCTGGGAATAATTCACAGAGGAAAGACACTTTTAAATGCTGAAACAACATGAAGCAGTGAAATGGCAAACAACTTTTTTGACATGACTTCCCTAGTTACATGTATATCTAAGCACAGAATATATTTTTTTTTCTTTTCAGAATGGATAAAACAAAAGAATAAGAACTTCCTACTAAAGGATAGTTATGGTTTCAAATGTCTTTCTTCAGCTGTGTTATAAAAGGTGCCTATCTAGAAGCAGAGTACTACTTAAGTGTTTTTGTGGCTGTTTAATGCTTACTACTTAGCTGGCAGGCAGTAAAACTTTAATTCTGCAGTCTTAAAGCTCTCCTTCATGCTGTGTGTGTGTATATACACATACATATATATGAAATATTTCCCCCCCCCCCAAACACTTTTCAGATACGGATGAATCTCACAGTTCTACAGCTAAGAAAGAGATTGAAGGCAACAGCATGTGCAACATCTAAATGTCGACATTGGCAAGCAAACGGTGGCTAACAGCTCCCCAGATCAATAGATACAGATTCCTCCCGCGAGCCTGACCTTGAGGGAGATGCTTGCATTCAGTTTGCTGTCTTTGGGGAGTCCAGGAGTGATGTGACTTGCAGCCAGGTACAGATTTATTTCAGCTGTGCCACAGACATTTCTGCTTTTGATACGGGCCCCAGTGACTCTCTTAGTGTCATTGTTTCAAATGGCATTTAAATAATTCAGCAACAAAGGAAACATAACACCTGAATTTTTCTCAATACAGACTTGTTTTCACAAAACAAAGTCGTAATTAACACCAAGTAATTAACACCATTAATTATCTTCAAGAGGCTGGCCCAGTTTCCCAGCACTAGCTGTGTTCCTCTCATTGGGGAAGGATCCCATCTAGAGCAGGCAGAGTTGGCTTTTCAACTGAAGTGGAAGCTGCTTTGAGGAAAGAAAGGTAACTTTTCTTTCCCCTAAAATGTAGTAAAGAATTGCCTGTGTCTTAAGAAGCAAAAAACAATCATGTTTTTATCCTACACATCTGTTTAGAGGTCCTGAACATTTTTTGCCTGTAACTATATTGTCTCCCTGGTAGAGTAATATTATGAAGATTAGATGAGAAAAGTTAACTCATCACAGAAGCACAATTGCACTTGGTTTTTCAGTAAACCTGGATTTTTAAGGTGCGGTTAGGTCATTGAATGTTGGAGCCCTCAAGGAGATTGATGGCATGAATGAGTCTGACTTTGTTCTTCTCCCTGAGAAATACATTAGGGAAAAGACACAGGAGTGGTACTCTGAAAACCTCAGTCTTCCTAGCCTGTTGGAAAATAAGTAGACCTTCATTACATTCTCATTACTCTAGCTCTCAGCACAGAAAGGCAAAAAATAAAGGTCACTAGCTTTTACCATCTGTGTTAAAATGAGATGAAGGTAATAGAGAAATCCAAGATTTATTGCTTAGCAGCTGATTTGAGGCTTTGAGTAAGTAGTAAGACATATAATCCTATCTCAACACCTTCTGACTTTGTAAGGGCATGTTCCGTAACCCACTGAATTTGATTGGAAAAATCAGAACATTTTTATCAGGCACTGGATCAGGCTTTACAGGTTAATTGAAAAAATGAGCCTGCAACACTGATTTCTGAAATTGTTTGACCAAAGAAAAAGGATTTCAATTTGTGAACAGATTTTTTAAAAAATACATCCAAGAGTATGAGAGGGAAATGATATTTGGATATTGTACCAGGTGATTTCTGCCCAGGTATAATGTTTGATAAGATGAGAGACTTCCCTCAGTCCATTTGGAAAACATAAGCTTCATTCAACTGTCAAACGACTGAAAATGGGAGAAGGAAAGCTGAGCGAGAGGCTGCTTTAGCTAACTTGAGGAATACTTTTCTCCTTAGTGTAGTTACAGGCAAAACCCAGCAGCATTGGACAACTTCTCTGACCAATGAGTAGGTGCCTGGTGATGGCTTAATTGGTCATTAAAAAGAAATTTTTGATGAAACGGAACAAAGGGAGGCTGGAAACCCCCAATTACTTCTGTACTCTGTCTTTACCAACCACCCTTCAGACACAACCTTCTGCTTTACGTGCTCCTACTAAACCAGCAAACGAAGTCCCAATAAAGTGTCAGCAGTATTGATCTCCTTAAAACAGATATTTGCTATCCAGGTGTCATCTTGGTTCAGAGACACCTTTCTGCTGTTCATGTCAAGCTGGTTTTTGGCAGGGTTTGTGTAACTGCTTAATTTGATTCATTAAAGAAGTTGACTTGTGCTTCATTAGTGTCTTTGCATCCTTGATGAGGCTTTCTGATGTCTTTGCAATTTGCACTTTCTCCCTGTTCTTTAGAAAACCCCCTCTCAAAACAAAATAGATAACAATCTGACTATGGTACAAAGGATCCGTGAAGCTTATAACCACCCACATTAGGAGATTCAATTGATCGTGGGTTGTAGGTACAAATAGTAGAAGGTCAGTATTTGGTGCTCTTTAGTGAGATGCTCTGAGCTTTCGGGGAGATGGATAGCAAAGGTCAATAGCTCAGCTCACGGAAAGAAATGAGGTGAAAGAAACTGATTGTGTGAGATTTTGCAGCTGGCTCAGCAAGGCCAAATGTGCAATCTTTAAATGAAATACTTTTAAGCTGAATTAATTGTCATATGAACTTTATTTTTTTTTTAATCAGGTGCCTGTTTGCATCTGACCAAGGGATGTTATTTCTTGGTAAGGATTTCATTAGCAGTGTCTCTCTCAGTCCATGTCTCTCCCCACCTCTGCTTTTCCTGTGGAAGGCAAGGTGTAAAATACCTGCTTTTAGTATATAAGATTCCATCATTTCAGAAATTTCCCACTATTTTAGCTAGCTTATTCTCACCAGGCAAAAGAAGAATAACTCTTGCACTTCCTGCATCACTGCAAGTTGTTCAAAATGAGAGATAAGTGAGAGATAATGCCATAAAAATAGTGTGCAATTTTAAAAGCAAAACTTGAATGAAGGGTAATTGCTATGTGAAAGTGTCACCATTATCCAACTAAATCAGCACATCCTTTAGTAAATCTGTATTTTTTTTTCTATCTGGACTTGGCTTCTCAGCAACCACTAGACAGAGGAAACAGCTGGATTGTTCATACAAATCTCTGCCACACTGCTCCAGTTTGTGCCATTGAGTATTTTTAATGTATTGTGGGGACAGTCCTGCTTCACACACTGATTACTGAGATTTTTCCTGCAATGGCTCTGCTGTAGACATAGGTGCTCTGAACTGATTTGTTGTTTGAGGCTTTGAACCATCTCTCATTAAAGCCAAGAGCAGCACTTGACTGCCTTTGAGATCAGAGTATCAGTAAATTTGAATTTGTATCAGATTCTTTTTACAGCTAACTTTAACAATTCCTGGTCAAAACTGTTCACATTTAAGTGTGTGTTTAAACTGAGTTCTTGTATCCGGAATTAAGTAAGCCATTAAGTATTAAACCCTGGTAATGTATTAATTAGCTTTTTTTTTTTTCTTTTAGTTTAATGGACCTTTTAATTAAGTGAAGCCAGAAATGCAGCTTACATCTTTAAAATTCTAAGCCTTTAAATCAGTGAGTTTCATCCTAAGCTTACTGAAATCAGTAGATAAACTCCTGTAGCCTTCCCAAGAGCTAAGTACCTGTAATTATAGCTATAAGGTGAGATTCCACAGTTTGGACAAAAACTTGTCTTGAATTTTTTGCTTCTTGGTTTCCTGCACTGCACAAAGAGCATCGGTTTGAACAGTAACGAGCAAGGCTCAGTGAGTACTATATACCTTTCATTTTATTTTTTTTAATGGTCTCTACAGTGTTAACACTTGGGAATAAAATTCAGTCTTCGCATACTGGATTCATAGCTTGTTAAATGCAAGAGAAATTCAGCTTAAATGGTTGCAGCAATTTTGATCTCTGCAGCTCATCCATGTTCTGATGAGCTAACGCTCATCATCTTGTTAACAATATACGAGTGTATGAAACTCTTAACAAGTTAATTCCTCAGGCTTCTTTCCCAAAGTAGTACAGACTTCCAGCCTACGCTGCTCAAATGAGATACTATCAGGTGTCACAGTAACAGCTCAGTGAATATAATTTAGTTCTTATTCATGAACTAGTCTGACTTTAACAGGAGGGATACAGTCACATAAGAAAGAATCTTGGCCTTAATCTGGGACTGGAGGAATCCCTGAAGATCAGCCTCCTCTATATATGTAAATAAGTGGTTGCAGGGTAATCCTGCTCAGTCATGCAGACGCTCAGTGAACACTTTTAATGTTCTTGTTTCAGTAGAGGATAATTTGATTTTTTTTTTTGAGTCCTTAACAGTAGAAGTTATAATAAATTAAAAGAATGGAGATTTGAAGAAGGGGGGGGGGGGGGGGGGGAAGCGCCAGCCTAGCCTCCCTGCGTTGAGCAGGAGATTAACCACCTCTGCGAAAAAGTGAAACATGAAGTTCTGCTCGACACTGGGAGGGTTTTGGTACAGGGAGAGAGGCCTCTCCCTTTGGTGGTTTCAGGAGCTCTAGATAATTTTTAACGCAGAGATTTAAGTGAGGAAGAAACAAAATATAATAAGCAGTTACAAAAGCACTAGTGAAGGCACATTCCCAGGGATTTCTTCCTTGAGATTGACAGGGTTCGACTTGTGCCCAAGCAGGTGCTGGCTCTGGCTGAGAATGTCTCAGGCGCGGGGGCAGCCCCAGCCAAGGCTCCTCCTCCCTGCTCTTTTATAGGCTCTGAAGTCACCTTGCTGTACTTCTCCCAAGGAAAGGCTCTTTCTCCTCCATCCAGTCCAGTTGTTTTCTTGTTTTGTAGAATTATGTTCTCTGAGTTCACCACTCTTCCATCAGATTTGTTAGACCTGGTCGGTGCAAGGGAGAGATGGACACAGTGCGGTCCTTGCGACTGGACGAGCCTTGGTGCCCTAACTGGGAGAAAAGTTACCAAAAAAAGTGAAGCTCTTCAGCAGCATGGGAAGCAGAAAATTCAGTGTTGTTCTCTGTGAAGTTTAGCGCTTGAGCTCTGCCTCTTATTTATTATTTTTCTTCTTACAGCAGTCCGATTTTCCCAGTGTACCTCACCAAATGCCTAACTGATTTTGATGTGGAACTCACTCCTGTTTTGTAGCCTTGAGAGCTGAATTTGATGAGAAGAGCCTGTTCCCAATAGAAATCCATGATCATGAACAAAAAGCGAGGCAACTCAGTGAGCGAGGCTGCAAGATGAAAAGAAATAACAAGCAAGCAAAGCTGGAAGAAAAATAAACCTCCTCTTACAAAGGAAGGTGTGGATAAAGAACACTGTACAGAGAGCGAAACTGCATTTGCTATGCGTTATTAGTTTTCACAATGCACTCCCTTTTTTCTTAGGGACAACATCTTCAGCCATTACTTGGGATCTCATCCTTACACAGCCCTTGGATTTTAACGAGGAGCTCATCTCTCCAGCTTGGCCTGTGTTTTTTATCAAAGTAACTGAGTTCAATGAGGTTATTTTTATGCTTTATTTTTTCTCTGTTTTGAATCATTTTTCTGACTGAAGTCCATCTGAAGTTTCTAGGCATTCAGATGTTCTTGGACAGTTGTAAAACTGAGAGTGATCAAATCCAGACCCGACTTAAACCAAGTAGTTGGGGTCCAGTGAAGTTATTTGTCAGTTCTTACAAATGCAGGGTTTTCTGTAAGAATTTCATGTTCTAACACTAAAAAAAAAGCAAAACATGAGTGTGAGGCCAGAGAAGAATCTGATGTTTGCAGGGATTTTCTTTCAATGTGCTGTCCCCAAGGTTTGATAGTCATTAATTCACATTAAACAAGGACTGACCCCAAGCTCGACCTCACACTTACACCAGACATTCCTTTCTATCTGTGAAGCCATATGCAAATGACAATTCGCAGCTGAGCTGGATGCTTGATTGGATTCACTGGTGTCAAAACATTAATCATGGCAATCATGGCTCATTCTCTTGGACTAAAAAATGAAAAAAAAAATTTGTGTTTCTTTGGATATGACACCCCCCACCCCAAATTCCTGACATTGTTTTCCTCTAATTTCCTTTCTGAATCTGAAAGGCAAGAAATTTCTGTAGACAATCTAATTTCCCACATTTTCCTGCTTAAAACCTGTTCTGGATAAATTTCAGGGAAGTAATTGACTATTCAAGTGCTTGCCTAAACTGACAGAGATGTTTTAAGAGGTACTTTTTCTACAAACTCAAGCCCTAATCCTTTCTCCACTGGCAGCTTTGCTATTTATTAAGGAGCAAGGTCTGATTCTAGGAAGAAAGCAATGAGCTGGTTTCCAACTTAAGATGCAGCTTCTGCTCAGGAAATACTGCTCTGCAGTATACGGCTAAGTGTTCGTCTTATCATTTCTACTGGAAAATATTTTCTCACTAGAAAATGGACTTTTAGGCAAACCAGTTTACATATTTCAGTGAAATAATGTTAGCATATTGGCTCATCCTCAAGCTTAAGTCAATCTGCAAAATATCCTGTTTTGGAATAATTTGCATGTGTCATTTTCCAGACCAAATCCTGCAGATTTGAGACATTAGTCACACTGAATTCAATAGGAATATTCAGGTTTATGTATGCTTTCAAAAAAATACATCTCAAAGTGCATAGTTATTTACAAGGTCAAAACTTGTTTTTTCCAGTATCATGTAAATTTTTAAAGTAAATAAAATCTCCTCCTACAAGAACATAGTTGCACAGTAACACAATAATGGGTAATATCAAATACGTGTTAATGAATTCAGAGCCATTTAGCATCTACTGGCATGGATATAAGAACCAGTGGACAACTTAACAAGGTAAAGCAAGCTGAGATGTGTTAAGTAATTAAATTAAAGACCTGAAGAATAGAACTTTATTTTTTTCTCCCCAGAACTGTATCTCATATCTTCTGTCCCTGTTTTATCTGATAAATTTTTACAGCTCTCCTGTATTATCGCCTTAATGACTTTAGGACTTCAGTTACACACATACTAGATGCTTGATGCTTTCTAAGCAGTGAAAAATTATCCTTGCTTCGAGAAACTCTAATTGTAACTTAGACAATTAAAATAATCAAATGGCACAGTGAAATGAAAGCAGCAGTTCTTTCACATACATACGGGTGTGGGTTTGTAAATGGTATGGCAAAGATGACCAGGAGGGTCTTAACTGCAGGGCAGGAGTAGATAGGCTGGGGCTGTACGGGCAGAGGGTGTGAAAAGGCAGAGGCATGATTATTATGAAGGGTGACAGAAAGATGTATCTGCCAGAACAGCAGGAGCAGTGGGTACTTTCCCTTTTGACTGCCTGATGCTCACAGGAAACATTTTCTTCTTCATATCAGTTAAAATTAATTTCAGACCTGAGGAGTTTCAAGCAGAGGCCAATTTTTAAAAACTGATCTGCTGTAGCGATGCCCTTTCTTGCCTCCCAGAAATGGAAAGCAATTGTTGCACATCCACCCCAGATCAGAGCTATGCAGGTCCGAGGTGCAAATAGGCGACCACTTTGCTGTACCAGCGACTTAGGGTTGATTATTTGTCCTCAGAGCTTGAAATTAAATCTCTCTACTCTTGAACAAAGAAGATTCTTGTCCTCCCACAACACCTGCTTCTAGTCCTAGGAGATGGCAATATATTGGACTGTAAACTAGTGTCACCTTTATCCACAGAAAAGCTTTTTTGGTCAATCTCGGAAGTTTCTAAAACATTGCTTATGGCATTCTCTTCCTTTAAAGCCTGAGCAAGCTTGAATTTAAAAACTGGAGAGTGACAATGACTGTTTGTAAAATGGCCACAAACAATGTTTTTGGTACAGATACAGCAGGCACAGACTGGATAATACATTACTGAGTTGAAATGCGCTTGTGACGACTCCCGTAAGTGACAATAGCCTTATCTCAAACTCTTCCAGATTAAAAGCTTTCTAGATGTTCTATCGTATATTTCCAGTGTCTTTAATGTCACAATATTTCTCTGGTTTAGACTAGATTGCTTTCAGGTTAAAGCTGTTTTGTTCATATACGCCTCTTCAGCTTGTGATAGATTGAGGAATGTTTTTGCATTTGCACAGTGTGCCCTGGATAAAGGCTGGGATGAACTGCAGCCCCTGTGCTGCCTCACTTCTGCTGATCACAGCAGTTGCTTCTGTTTTCCTTTTCTATGGGAGAGAGGCATGGGACGGAGCAATTCCTCGTGGAGCCACAGAGGGCAAGAACCCTGTACAAAATACTGGTTTAAAATATAGAGCTGTAAGCTCTGTTTCAAAAATGGTTTCAAGGTAAAAAAAAAGAAAAAAAAAGGCCAGGTAAATCAGGGTACAAGTGAGTAATTCTTAAGGTCTTGTCATCCCATCAAACCAAAACATTCCCTCCATTAATTTCTTACCGAAGGCAGTGTGGGCAGCCCCGCCAGCACTGCTCGGTTCAGGACGGCAGCCTCTCGGTACAGAGCTGGTGCACGCCTGCCGTGGGCCTTGGTGCACTAATCAAATTGTTCTTCACTATAAGTTTAGCTGTGTCTTTTAGTCTTTATTTTTCAAGGCAAACCTACTTTAAAACTGAACGGTGGGGAGGTGTGATGCTGTTTTCCAGGTAGTTGTACATGTTAATCCTTTAAATGGCTTTTGGGAACAGAAAATGTATTAGCGATGGTTATGCACATGAGATAGTGCTGCAACAGTAGTTAGTGACAGCTATTAACAGAAGAGAGATACATATTTTAAATTGTATTTGGTATTAATGTTGCTAAATCATGGTTACTTTTGCTTAAGCTTTCAGCAGTACAGCAGAGCGGTGAGCGCGGGCATCATCTCTTTTCCCAGAAGACCAGTAAGTTTGCTATTGATCTCAACAGAAGCTGTTTTGGAAAACTTGACTAAATTAGACATATATTTATCTCTGAAACGTAACATGCTTGGGCACTGATCCAAAGCCCATTAAAGTAAATGGGAAGAGTCCCATTGGTTTTATTCCTTTTGAGATGATGTCTTTAGGACAGTGCAGGTGATAAACAGAATTATGGGTTTGGTGCCAGATTCTGAAAAGAGCTGAAGTGAGATGCTTTTAAAATCCCTGCCTTCAGTTCCCTAATGTGATTGAAGTTTATACTCTAGCTTAACACATTAGAGTTATCCTATTTCTTTGTATAGTGCTTGCCTAGTGATAAATAACCTTCCCACAAAAGAAAATAAATATGCTGTGGCAGTTCTTTGAATGGAGGAAAAGGGTGTATGGGTGTTGGTGATCCTTTTGAAGTCAACTTCTAAGTCAATATCTGAACCTAGCATTTCTAAAGGAAAGTTTGACTTGGGCTTCCAAGCTTCAGTGAAAAAAATTCTTACTTTTTAAATGTCATGCAAGGTCAGATTTATATCAGTACCTTTAGTCATCTTGACTTAAAAATTCTGGAAGGAGGCATTATACAGTTGGAAATCCAGGTTCATATTTGTCATGAGAGCCACTCTCCACATGCAACAGAGTATTTCACAATAATTAAAATAATGTATGGGCTTGGTATTGTGTGTAAGTGATACAACATTTGTGTATACGGCATTCGCCACTGAAATTGGGCAAACAAGTCAATCATCGAACTTCTCAGTTCTTCCCTTTCTCAGGTCCTTGCAACCCGAGCACTGTGCAGCTGGAAGGTGATCTCCACCAGGCTCTTCACCCTTTTTGCTGCTGCTTTGGTTCTTGAAATGGGGCAGTGAGGGCACTTAAAACCAGCTCTGAGATGGTAAGGAAGTACCGATGGTGAGTACCTCCTTATCCTACTGTTGTCTATACTGTGTAACAAAGGTATGGACTCCCTGCTACTGGCATAAATTTTAATAAATTACTATTTTTAAGTATTTTTCACATGGTAACGACCACCAATCAATGTAGCTAATAACTCTAAAAGAAACAGATTCATTTAAAGGTATACTAAAGACACTTGTCAAAATGATCATCTTTGACCTTCAGAGACAGGCTGACTAGGTAGACCCTTCTGTTGAATGAATTGTTAAAAAATGAACCAAAAGGCATCTGGAATTGAATACACATTGTCTCAAGCTTGATCCTACATCTTGGCAGTCAGAAGTTTTGCCATGGGCTTCAATACAGGAAAAATGCAATCCTTAGATGAGGATTTCCTGATGCACAGTCCAAGTGCTTTTGGGGATCTACAGGCACCTGGCTGATGGTGGGACCGGGCAGGGGATGTCTGGAGACCTCAGTCTTTGACCACGGTATCGCATTTGTTGAGTTCCAGCTGTCCAGGGAAGCTGTAACTACCCAGAACATCTCAAACGAAGGACTTGGTCCCTATGAAGGGATTATGGCCACAGGTGCAGGTACAATCTGACTCCCAGGGTTCCTGTGTGTGCAAAGTTCACCCTCACTTGAGATTATTGGGGGAATGAAACATTTGTTACCACCAATCACAAGAGATATCTGATGTCAAATTCTGGTCCTTTGTCAGAATTTGGCTCTAGCTCCATTCTCTTCTCAGCCTTCCCTAATGAGTATTTCAACTGTCTTGTTTAAGAAAAGTAAGGCAGACACTAAAAGATCAAAACAAAAAAACCCTCAAAAAGCATTTCTATTGAAGATTTCAAAATATGAGTACTCTCAATAATGACAGTCAAAACACACAAGTGACTTAAAAAAATCACCTATATTTCTAACATGCTACCCACACTGAAAAGCAATCAGTCAAACACTTTACATTTTCAGCTCCTGGCATTAATTTATTACAGAAGCAAAAGACCTCACTGGTACGCTATCTTTAAATTGCTTTTTTTCACTTTTTTTTAATTAATTTTTGTGGGTATTACCCTTTGAAGAAAATCCTAAGGTTAACAGACAGATTTGCCGTGCTTATGCTGACCTGCACTTTAATTTTTTTGAGTAGTCCCTGAGCCTGTTTGTGACGTTAAGTGCATTTTAGGGGCGGAATGAATTTGGTCATAAATCACTGCACATGGCTGAGTTGCAGAAGGATAGATTATGTCTTAATGTTGAAGGGGCGGTTTGATTTTATTTTCCTCTCTACAGAAGCAGGGTCGATAGCGGCTTCGGTAGCCATCAGATTGTATTTCTCAGAGGGCTCTGAGTGGGGGGCAGGATCTGAAGCATTACCATATGTGTCTTTCAGTTGCACTGCTCACCTTGAGGGCCAGATCTGGGGTACTTTTAGCTGGAGATGTGTTGGTATGCAGGCAGAGCGCATGGCGGGGGCGGGGAATGGGACACGGGAAAGAGGGTTGGGAAGAGAGGAGGGAAAGAAAAGAGGGGAAAAAACAAAAGAGAGTGTTCTGTGATTACATTCTTTTCACACACTCTTCAGCATTCATTACTTTGCCTGTATCTGTGGTAGCTTCCACCTGCTGTGGTTTCCATAAAATGGCAAAGCATAATCTTTTGTGTGAACCTGACAAGGATGTCACCACTTTTCACAGACATTTGATTTCTTTAACATATCACCTTTACAAAGATTGCACTAACAGGCTGTTTGGAAGGGGAGATCATTATTGATCTCTCTCCACTTTCTGTTTTATTAAAACAGACCTCTAGGCATAAAAGCAACACTCAGAACATGACCACTCGTTCACAAAGCAGCATCGGTGGCACCGTACCATGAGTTTCAGGGGATTATGGATGCATCTAGTGGATGGCCAACGATACTATTATACAGCTGCTTTATGTTGTTCAGATGAAGATGATACTGGTAACGTGTGGTTTGGGGGTGAGGAATTCTCCCAGTTCCAGACACTTTTGTCTGCCACGCCACCAAAAAAAAAAAAAAAAAAAGATTTACATGTAATCTTGCCAGTGTCCTCTACCTTCAAGAAGGATTCATTGTGAAAGAATGGTATTGCCATAGCAACGAGGATTTTTTTCAGATGGCTATAAAACTGGTGAATTTCCAAGACACAAAAGCTTGTTCAGAGCCCAGAAGTACCTGGATAGAAAACAAAACAGATGGTAAATTTTCTACAGCTTTTGCGGAATCATTTTTTTGCCAGTTATTCTGCACTTTCCCCCATGTACTAAATGTTTGTTTTACAATGAATTTGTGATCCGTGACAGATTCAAGACTTTGCTCGGTGGAATTGGAAGTCGGCGCCACCGCAGCCTGTTCGCATGAACAGCTAATCTGTACAGGATAGGAAAGCTGCTAAGCTGCTCTGAAAACATCAGTGATCTTCTTTAGATTCTCAGCCATCAGAAGTATTTCTTAATACTGTTATACAGAATGATATTTCCTGAAGCTTAAGGAGTTGCAATATTGAGAACTCACCAGAAGTCCCTGCCTGTCTGGCACACTGGGCCATTACTGCAACCTGACGTTGGACTCTTAGCAGGGGAAGTTTTTTGGTTTTAAACCCTGACAGCGCAGTACTAACAGAAAAATAACAAATAAAAAACAATCTCTAAAAGGACACATACCGCCATGTATTGCCAATTCTTGCCACGAACACAAGTTACTTTCACATGTATCAACACTTCTGCTCACACCAGCAAAGAAATTCTTTCTTCTGATCGGACTGACAGACTTTGTAGACAGCCTCCATGTGGTACCTGCTTTTAGATTTTAACTTTGTTTAAAAGACAGTGGCTGTGATCTTTTCGTAGGAAATGATTGCAAATTTTGTTACAGTTTTTCCTGAAATCAATAATGCAGAAATCATTCTGAGTGCAGACTTTGGTCTGATGAGGCTTGTTCTGGCGAGTTCAGCTGCCCAGGAGAGTGAAACGGTGACAGCACAGAGGCTGCCCATAAGCAGCTTTAGTAAGAAAGACTTCTCTGTGACTGAATTATCAATGTGACATTTTCCGCAGAGAATAAGAATGGGTATTTTAATATGTGGCATTTTCCACATATATCAAATATGAATTATTGCCTTGATCACTTACCAATTACTAGGCATAGTGTTTTTCCTTTATTCCAGCCATTTTTCTGACAATCATGAATAACTATCATATTTTGCAACAGCCACAAAAGAGAAGGAGTCCAGCTTACTCATAACACTTTTGCATAATGTACAAGTGGTAGAAAAAAAGGTACTGCAGTTCAGCTGATTTGAGACTGCCTTACTGAAATTCAGGAGGAAGAGTTAGAGAAAGTCTTTGGTTAATATATTTTTGGTGTTGTGCTTCTCTCCATTATCTTTGTTTGTTTTCACGATGTAAAAATTGAAGGCTCAACATAAAGAAATTATGAGGATGTCTGTGGTATCAAGCTCTCATAATCTAATGGGAATTTTTCCATTGGTTTTGGTAAGCAGAAGATCCAGTTCCTGCTGGACTCATTGCCACCCATCTCAGTGAAAACATGAACCTCTGCTCTGCTCATACCGAGGACCTTGCTTGCTTGACTTCTGAATATCACAGACTGGGAGCAAAGAATGTGAAAAGTTCTTCATGGACAGCACTGGTAAACCCTGGGTTCCTGGGCCTTGGCGCTTGGCACTGCTTTTCTATTACACCTTGGGAATGTCAATGTTGCCTTTAAGGTAACTTCTGCTCTAGTCTTCTGGTCCTTAAGCTGCTTGTGAACTTGTTTTAATGCAGAAAAAGTAATTTACTACATCTAGTGAGCATGCTAATAGGGAATTGGAGGTCACTTGACTTTTTTTCTAGGATGGAGTTTGGCAGTATCAAATTTGGATTCTCAACCAGCACATTTTTAGTTGTAAACCTGTTCCTGAGCACTTCCATCATCACTTAAATGGGCCATTTTAAGTCTTCAATTTGCCAAATGCCTGCAGGGGAAACAATAACAACAGGTAAACCAGAATACAGTTACAATATGCCCTGTGCATAAGTTTTCAAATGAAATGCCATGTCTTGGGTGGAAGAAGTTAAAACCACCTGTTACTTCAAGCCAGTTACAACCAATGATTTTTTGTGCTGGCTCCTTAAAGGAAATGCATATTACACAGCATCTGTATAAGATGCTCTCCTTATAATTTTCAATTGTTGGTAACTTGTGATTTAACAAGTATTTTACGTGTCACTTTTCTTTGCTGCACAATGAGCTAAAAGCAAGAGCTACAGGACAGTGGGCTGTGGCAGCGGATTCAGACTCTTGACCATACCTCCACCCCACAAGGGAGAAATGCAGCCTGTTCTTTGTGACCCAAAGATGGATGTAGTTGATTTTAAAAAGGGAAAAATAAAAGTTATTTCTTCATTCAGTGGTGAAGTTACTTATTCTTATAGAAGAACAAATCATATACTCCCTTTTTAGAATACAGCAGAAGTCTATTAGGCTATTTGTTACATCAGATTTAACTATCTTCAGCTACTCTTCCTTCTCATAGCGGTCCTTCTTCTAAGATTTATCACTGTCCGTGAATAAAATTCAGCATTAAACCAAACAAGTATGTATATTGGAAAACTTTTCAGAAAGAATCCCAATTCCTTATCCCAGCTTTCCTTGTTCTTTATCCAGAGCCAGTTCAAGTCCCTCAGCACTCCTGTAGTACTGTTTGGCACTGCTGAACAGGGGAATAGTAATTTCCTTTCTTTATTTCACTACCACAAGGCAGCATTTTGGGGACTTTATCACAGCACCATATGATGGCAATCAGCAAACTGGTGCTGAGGGGGAGACAGGAAATTCCCCACGCCTTTTCACAAGACAATTTTAACAACATGCCTTTAATTTAAAAAAAAATGCTACTGTTTTATGATATGTGTTGGATTTGAACTGTGGAAACTAAGATAGTTCTTAAATTATGGGTTTGAATCAATGACAGGTCATTTGTAGGAGATTCAGTTGGATGCCATAAAAAGAAAAGAAAATCCTGTTTTTAATGATGACACAATCAGCATCTTTATTCAAGTGTCTTCAGAAATGAATTATGGAGAGTCTCAGATAATGACAGGCATTTAGAGAACTATGTAGGTCTCAATGAAAGCAAGGAACTATATGAAAAATGTAGTATCAGTAATTGTACCTTAAGTAGTAATTCTCTACTGAAGAAAAGCTGAATAAGCCCCAACATGTAGCATAAAAGCAGCCAATTTTATATCAACTTGAGAGATGTGCAACTGTAGTTTGACTATAATGCACGTTATATGTTTGGATTTTTCTTGTTGAAATAAATAATAAAGGCAGGTAAAGTCAGTTTAATTGGCAGGGAAAATGGAATTGTTCATGTTCTGCAACACTACATTTCACTGTGGTATCTTCAACAGCCAAGGACATTTAATAACTGATGCAAAACCAAAGTTCACTGTAATGATTAGCGTTAAGTAATTTTTCCTTTCCTTTGAATATGTAGTTTTCTTGTTTTTTTTTTTTTTTTGGGGGGGGAATGCTGAAAAAGCCTTTAGATCACAAAGTGGAAGAGATATGGAATAAAGACATAAATACAGAAGGACGTAATTTTCTGAAATTACAATGTAATTATTAATAGTCAAGTACTGGTTTTATTCATTAAGTATTAAAAAGATGAGAAAACTTGAATTTCAGAATAAAAATTCTGTTTCTCTAGCAGCTTATTCTTTGCCAATGCAGTAATTGTCTGTTCATCTTAACACAACTCCAACAAAGATGTATTTGAAATCCATATTGATTAATTCATTCACACTGTGACTTGATAACTAATTCTTTTCTTTGTCAGCTTTCTGAAATTGGAAGAAAATCCCTGTCTTACTCCTCTGCTGGAATTATTTTTACATGAATTTTCTAACAGCAAGATCTTCACTTCTATTTACTTGCAGGACTAATGTTTTAGTCCGTAACTCTGGTATGTCAGCAGAGATGATTAATTTCTATTTGTTTTTGGGACAAGACAGGGCTTCAGTGAAGCTCTTCTACAGTGGAGCTTTTTTTTTTTTTTTGCTTTTTTTTCCCCTTCTTTTTTCTTAATATAACAGCTGTTTTGTGCTTGCTTGTTTATTTGTTGATTTTTTTTTAGACAGAACTTCAACATTTTTCCTCTTTATTTGTGGTAATGTCAGCAATTTCCTGATAGATATTCTGTCTTGTCTTTTCTCAGTAATGATCCAATAACTAGACTACAAAATTTACACTACAAAGACATCTTTGTTTATAGGCAAATATCTGACATGTGCTAATTGCTTCATCTAAAATTCTGGTGGAGCCATGACCAAGGTTGTAATTTAAATGGAGGTGTAGTTACCAGCCACCACCTTATGTAGTTATGAGATAGTAAGTACTCTTTTGTGGGCTCTACTAGGATTTTTCTTGGAGAGGGGACTCCCTTGTAGGGTCCCAGTGTTTACAATGATTACATTCAATTATAGCATTTTGTAAATAGTTTTCTGTGAAAAGCACAGTAAGAAATTTATCTAGTAAAGGCTTTTGGCATCTCCAGCAGTATTCAGGCAGAACTGGGATACCTAAGTTCAAAATAATAATGTAAAAACATGGAAAACAGATCCTTGATACTGACACTAAAGTTCCCCAAGCATCACAATTCAGTTTCTGCTCAGAGGTGTCCCAGTCTGATGTGCTTGCTGTTCACAATCACCCAATATAACTGGGATCCAAAACCCATCTCTTTTTGAACTTCATAGGCTTAATGTTTTATTCATTATCAAAGCAGGCACAAACAGAAAAAAAATAATTAAGGTGGTCACTTAAAAAAAGGCCAACAATGACAGTTCAGAACAAAGTGCAGAAACAGAGCCTGAAGGAGACAAGGGAAACCCGCTTGCTAATAGGAGAAAGGATGTTTCTGTCTAAATCACTAATTGTGGAAAAGAGGGTCTGCTGGGAGGTCGAAAACGTTCATTTCAGACCTCCTTGCTTGAGATGATCAAGGGACAAAGTTTTCCCCCTTTTTTTGAGGGATATGGAACAGAGCATTTTGGAGGTGAATATATTTGCACTTGTTCTTCAAATGAGACTAAGAAAAACATTCTCACACAAAGGAAAGAATCTGGACAATCATTGCTTTAGATCATCTTCCTGAGATGCCTTCCTCTCCCACCCATTATGCACTGCATTCAGATAGCTCATCCAGAGATATGGATATGCTCTAGGAGCTGTGTGCCTAAGGGGAGCTAGGCATATATATTATTAAATTGTCGCAGGGGAGAAATCTTTTCAAAGTTTACATCTTGCAAACTTGTGCAGAACTAATAAATGTAATTTCTCTAGACTGCCTGAATTTTGAAGGCCTGCTGCAAACAATTCAAGAATTAATTTCAGAACTGGAAAAGCTGCACAGGTCTTTTATAATGGAAAGTTTCCCAGCAACCTAAACACAGGAGTCCTTTATTTTAAATAACAAAGGCTTTGCCAATACTCAAATCAGTTTTGCTCCATCACATTTTCTGACCCACCCAGCACGGATTTCAATGTCAATGACTCTAGTAACGTCTCTCTGCTAACCACAGTGCTTTCTGCACAGCTTGTTAAAAGTTATTCAGTGAGCTAGAAATGATAGCAATATGACATGTGCTTCTAAGAACTGATATCCCTACAAGCTCAGAAAAACAGAAATTTTTCATTTTTCTTATTTCAATATGCCATTGCAGTGGCTTAGCAATGCAAGGATTTTAATACAAGCAGACCAAACCATCCTTATCACATTTTGCACATAGTGTACTAAATATACAGGAGCTAGAACAAATGAACAGTGAAAGTCTAGCAAAAGCTGGCAAGACTGCAGTCTTGCAAAGCCTAGCAAAAGCAAAACTGCAAACTTTTGCTAAACAGAATTATTTTAATGATTATATTAAAACCCTTCTTCTTTAGAGATGCGCCTCTCACTTTCCCCCCCAAGACCTGCTAAATAAGCAATATTTCCTCATATTTGTAAGCAATTCCAGTAAAAGTTCTTTAAAAGATTATATATTGCCATTCTGGCTGTAAAACTTGACTGTGATCAGCATTCCTTTTTGTCTCTTACACTTTTTTATGTATGTGAAATAGTTGAACTATTTCTACCAAGGCTATGGGAAATAATTTGGTATTGCTGTTAAAGCTAATCATTATTCATGTATAAACTGCCCTTTTACTGTTTCTCATATCCAATTTCTGAAGAAAATATTGACGATGATATAGAAATACCTAGGCAAGGCTTTGAAGCAGCTCTACAAAGCTATTATGGAAAAAAAATGCAAAACTGAGGTGCACTCACTGACCATGTCGAGAATGCTAATATACAGAGTTCAGTTGAGGATTCCTTAGCTTCCATCTTTCTAGGAAGTTTGTGCATGTTATTGTAAACAAAAATAATCTTAGCCATACTTTCTCCTGATTCCTCTTTTCTTATTCCACAACGGAGAGAAACTGAGATGCTGTTGCTGTGGAATTTGAAGGAAAAGGTTATTAACCACTACAAACATCAGAATTGCTCTGTTCAGCAATGGTAAATGCTGCCCCAAAGCAGCTAAGACCTATATGAGACCTATATTAATGACAAATCAAGGAAAGGCAGCAGCAGGCTTGCAAACGGCTCTATGAAAAGCAGCATTGGGAGACCTGGGATCTGGCAAGAACAGTGCTATGAGTTTGAGGAAAAGGGGAATGGATGAATGCTGAGTTTAGGCTCCCATCCCTTGGGCATTTAAAAATGTGTTATCATAGGTCAGTAACAGTGGAGGAGAAGGAGAGAATAAAATTCAGCCTCTCCTGTAAAAACCCAACTGCTAATTCCTTGTCTACTGTGAAAAAAATTACTGTCCATCTGTTTGAATACAGTACAGCTATGGAGATTTTCAGGCTTGAGGGCTCCATCCCATGATGTACATACACGGAAAAAGCCTCAGTTGGTACCAAACATGCGCCTATCTTGCCATCCTGCTCTTCACAGCCATTCTCTACTGAGAAGCCTTCAAGAAAAGGCCTTTCACATCCAGGCTCCTCAGAGTCGAGCATCAAGAGACCAATTTCACTTACAATGGCGAGGCTTTTGAGCAAAAGGGAAGGATGTTCCCGGGGGAAGAGGTGGAGCTTTCAGAGGACTAAAATGTGGAATGTCTTCAAGGCAGCGCTTGCCCCCTGACCTCACCCTGGGATCAGTGGGTAACTCTCTTGCTTCTTTCCCTATAAATAACTGCAAGCAAACATGAAGTTATATTTTCTCTTTTCTACAGATTGGAAAAAAAATGTCGTTTCTATTTTTAATAATTGAATACACCTGAATGCTGTTAACACTCTTTTATACGAAAAGCAAAGCCTGTCTAACCACCCAGACAAGCAAACGATTAGACAAAGGAAAATGGCTTTGTTGTCTTTGGCTATGAAATAGCAACTAAACAGTTAAGTCTTTTAATTTCTTAAGCCATTTTAGTACATCTATAACTTAATTTGCCTTGTACAAACACTAGTAAAGGCTGCTGTTTTCCTTCTTCTGATCTTCTATTTTATTTTCTTAGGGCTTTGCCATGAAAGCTACTTTAATCTTAGTAGATAAATCTTCAGGGGTTTTTTTGGTTTTTTTTCTTTTTTGCTAGGACTTCAGCTGTCTTAAGTCTTTCCGTTTCATCATGTTTAAATATTTTAGACAATTTGAAGCCCTATTTATAACTGGATATGATTAAGATTAGGCTCTAATAAGTGCTAATCTTTTCCTCCAACCAGGGAGATAAAGCCTGTCTTAAACCTGAATGGCTTAAGACAAGTTAATTTTTTTTATCCTTACAAAGTGAACAAATAAAACACTATCCAGCAGCTGTATTCACTGGAAGCACTGAAGATTATCCCTTCCGTTTATTACTGCAAAGTGCTTTTCTTTGTAGGTATCAGCCTGCTTTACCTTCAGATGTGTAGGCTGCAGATTATAGAGCTGTCTGAAACTTGGTAATGAAACCTGAAACTCACCTGGGCTCACAACAAACCTGAAACCTGGCCCCACTTTTTGATACTTTTGATTGAATTTTGAGTGAAGCAGGGCCAATAAAGGCACTGGTGTTTTTTCTTCAAGGCATTTGTAAGCACAAACTAATTACCTAGTCTTCACACCACTCCTCAAGGTGAGCAATATCTCTTTTTGTCAGGTAAACTCCGATGCCTTGATGTGCACTCCTCTGTGCAGTTTTGAATTAATTTCTGCATGTACTTAGCTGAGCCCAAGGTTCAGCCCAAGGTTTTTAATCAAACAAGGAGCTCTGGCTGAGCAAGGAAATCCCATTTATGAAGAATGCTAAAAAATTATTGAACATGTCAGTGTAGCCCTGGAGTTCTGGGAGGTGTGAAGGACAATACTGACCGTAAACCAAACATGTAATAGAGACTTTGATCTTGGGGTTTCTACTGAATGACAGACTGAAAAACTGGAGCATGAGCTTCAGCTCACTGACCACAAGGGTCAAGTAAGCTCCTTGGATAATTGGCGTGTTTCCACCACCGTCTTCCTGGAACAGGCACCCTGCTTGAGTTTGCCTTCCCAGCAGACTTACCCAGCCCTCTCTTATCAAGCAAAGGGGATTATGGCGTTCAGGGGTTGGCCCACATTTAAATAGCTTTAATACTCCAGACCATCTTATATGGGATCTGACGTGACTAAAAGCATAACATGCTTCACAGCTGATTGATTGAGCTGAGCTTTCATTCCATATTTGTATCTGCAGCCAAAAATGGTGGAGGAAGGGGGAAAACAAGGTTCTTGTGGTATGACAAAGTGCAGCAAGTAATTCACAACTAATAACTAACCTGTCTCCTCTTGAAGACTGAAAATACCCTGCTTTCATTGAAAGGGTATTAGTAATGCATGGTCAGGTAAGTAAAACCAATGTTATTTCCATTTCTTGCCTGGTCGCAAGCACAAGCTGTTCCAGAGCAAATTTAATTTCCTGCAAATTCTGGTATATGTGATTTTAAAACTGGCTTTTGGTAAATGTTCATGAAAGTGGAATTTGAACTACATGAATGTTTGTGGAAAGTGAGCAAAGGAAGCCTAAGAAAAAAAACAGAACTATATTTTCTGTTCCTTCTTCATTTTCAGTATTAATGTAACTCATAGCTCTCCAGTGTCAGAAAGCTTGAAATCTTGGATCTGGAACCTCACCTTCACAGGACGCGGTGTCTTCCTGTCTGTTTATCAGTCTCTGCTGTAGGTACTCTGCTACAGCCCACCACAGACACAGGAAGGATGGCGAGTGACTTTTCTGCAGAGGAGCCTCCTCTCCTCCTTTGGCAGCTCTCCCTTCCAGCCCTCCTCTCCATACCCGCATGCAGCTGCACTCAGTGACTCGTCTCCTCTGGGAATGGCAGGAAGATGGAAGTAAAACTGGCCAAATCAAGGCTGAGGGCCACAAACATTCTAACATTCATCTGCCTCAAGGGCTGAGTCTTACAGTACGGAAGTGTGGCCAGGGAATGCGATGGAGGGAGTTGACTAGGAAGGCCCAAATGCCTGGTCTTCATCTATCTGTAAACTGCCCAGTGCTTTTATTTTGCTTGAAATTGAAGCTTGAAAAAAAATTTAAGGGGTTGGGAATCAAAGCAGGAATGTGGGCTGGCAGAAAACCCTAAAAGTCAGTCTTGGTAAGGTTCTTGCCTCTGTGCTCAGCTGTTCTTTCTAACTGAAGGTTTAAATGCAGAGGTTCAAAAACAGTTAAAAATATTTTAATATGGACTGAATAGAGAAAACCCACAAAGTTAACAAATCTGGTTTCCGTTGTTGTCAACAGCAGTATGAGAACAAAGGTAGATAATGGCAACAGGAATAGCCTTAGAAAACACAGAAGGTTTATAACTTATAGCACAACTCCACCAGATGGATTGTAGTTGAATTTCAGTTGTTGTTTTCCTTATAAACTTTACATTTACTTTCAAGAAAAGTGACTCTGGAAGAAATGAGGCATGCACTCCTTTATTTAGTGTGATCTACATTTGTGAAAATTGATTGCAAAAATACAAAATTATGTTTGATTATGAAAATCAGATCTAAGTAAATTAGACAAAAAATAGAACCGAGAGAAGACACATAAAATGGCTGAAACTTAAATAAGCTAATTATAAAGATGGTGATGTATAGAATGCCAGCATCTAATTCTACATTACTTCATCTCCCACATATGTAAATCTAATGGTCCAAACCTCATACAAAACAGGCTCTTGATACTCTTCCAGCTAAAGTACTTGATCCAAAGCTCACAAAGTCACTATGAATCATTTAAGTTTTGGAAGTTGAATGCCAATTTTTTCAGCTGAATATTATCTTACATATAAACTAAAAGGAAACTCTTGCATTTTTCCTAGCAGAAACTTTGTAATTAAAAGTAGTTTTGAGTATTGTAACGATGATTGGGACATAATTTATCCGGAACAATGTATTACTTTTACCTTCTTTAAAAATAACAGGTAACTATCCCATATACAATGGCTTTCAGTAAGGCATTATTACAGAATATATGATATGAAGAACTGTATTTATGTGGCTACTAACAACATGGTTTTCCTATAGGAAAGAACATGTTTACATGCTACAGAACAATCCTCCAAATAAGGTCCAGAATACACACTGACTATTGCTAATGGCACAGTTACACTGCAGACACTGCTACTCCAAAGCATTTTTGGTCAAACAGAAAACAACTCCAAACGTGTTTCAAAGAAGAGAGCATTCGGACACATTTTTTGATTGACACACATTATGCAAACTATGGTTCCTTCTCAAGATCATAAAATCCATATGTTTCCACAGGCTCTCGACACAAATTGCCTGTCAGGGTAAAATCTTGAAAACTGTACTGTAACCAGGATGATGAAGGAAAATTACTGCCAGGCAGATTATATAGTCAAGGAAAACTGTGTAAGTTATTTTGTGCCTCCTAGCTTGAATACATATGGGACAAATGCAAATTTTCCAAATGAAATACAGCTTAGAGTGCATAAATTTCAAAGAGATAATAGTTTGCACTTATTAAAGCTTGGCTTGGATCATAAACAGAGTCTTTTTTGCTGAAATGCCATCTTTCCTGTAAAAACTGTTTTTTTCCCTAAAGGAGCATCAATTATAAATAACGGTCTAGACTCCAAAATTGGAAGGTCTAGACTTGAAGCAAATAAACTGAAAAAAACATGATTGATTAAAAAATTATTATCTTGCTATGTACTCTGGCTATCCTTTGAGGGAATGGCATGGGAGTTATTGGCATATACATAAATACCTGCTCTGGAATAGCCAAGAAGTGATGCACAGATCTACAACTGCATGTATCTACAGGGTGGGCATAGATGGAGCTTTTCCGAAAAATTGAATGTCATAAGGAAGCCCTATAGCTCGCTGAGTTCTGAGCAGCAAGTGAAGGTTAGCGTTAGCATTGGATAATGGCATAACTTGTATGAACAGGTATTCGAAGCCGCCTTGCACTCAGCGAGGTTGATTTAGATTTAGCTCCTTAAAGCGTGGCACTAAATCAGCAGGAAGAGTATATCAGTTCCTCCAGAGATGAAGTTCTAAATAAATAATAAGTTAGAATGAAAACCTACAGGAGCCCAGATACAAAGATAAACACAGGCGTGTTTTCCAGGGTCTCAGGGAATACAGGTTGAAATGAGATGGGACAGTCTGGGTGCTGGGGAGAGGACAGGGCTTCCTTTGGCAGCGCAGCCATGGACAGGCTGGATTTACCTACTGAAAGGCAGATCCAATCCACCTCTAGTGGGACTGGTATGAGAGGACTGCTCTTACCCAAGGGAACAATGGTATTAAACACAATGTGAGGCAATTCCCCTGACCCCGTGCTTTCCAGGGCATCCTTTACCCCTTCTGCCAGGAGCAGTGCAGCCCACGTGTATTAGGCCACATGGGGCTGGGAAAACACCAGCCATAGTTTTGTTTTCACTGTAGAAAAGCCTTTGCACTTATTGCAGGGGAAAAAATGTGAAGAAAGTACATCCTGAAAACTTAGAAGTCAGGGAACGTTAAGTCCTGCCAATGCATTACTGCACCTCATTTTTGGAGGATTTTTGGAGGGCCTTCGTCGTGCTTTGTGGGTCCCATGGGCAAAGTGACTCTGAGGGTCAGCTCTAAAGCCAGGGAGTGAGGAGCTGAGAGGCTGGGCAGCCGGAGGGAGCCGGGAGCATGAGGGCCTGGCTTTGCTCCCCTCTGCAGCACAGAGCTCCTGGGCCACCGGTAGAAATGTCTGCTGGGCTGGAGACCGCCGGGCAGCCCTCAGACACCTGACAGAGGCAGCTCTCAGAGCTGGGGCTGGTCTGCGCTTCGAATTTATTGTCTCACAGGCCCTCGCAAAGGAACCGGGGCCGAACACACCGGCCCTGCCCCCGGCCCGCTCAGCACAGCGGGGCCCTTGAGGGCGGAAATGTCTCCCCGCACCCCCCGCCGCACGGAGGAGTCTCTCCCCACATCCCACCCCCAGAGCGTCAAATGGACCCCCCCTCGCCCCACGCGGCCCGGCCGGGCGGCCCCGCCCTCCTGCCGGTGACGCTAACGCGCCGCTGTTGCCATAGGAACGGCGCGCGGCGGGGAGCGGCAGCAGCGCGGAGGGGCAGCGGCGCCGGGCTGGGGCTGATCCGGTCCCTCGCAGGGTGAGCCGAGAGTGACCTCGCGGCGCTGGCCGGGGAGGACGTTGGGTCCGGCGGGAGCCGGGGGTGGAGGCTCAGGCCTGTGCGGGGGCGCGAGGGCTCCTCTCAGGGGCGGAGGGTCCCGCCCGAGCACGCGCGGCCGTCCCGGCCCTCAGGCGCCCGCCGCAGGGCTGAGGGAGTATTTGGGGGCAGGTGCCAGCGCCCCTGGCTTCTGACTGGGAATGGCGTAGCCGTGCACCCGTACAGTGTGGGGTGTCTCTGCACTTTTCCCTTCATTCCCGCCCCTCAGCCCTCTCTGGTTTGAGGTTGCAGTTCTACAGTTTCCTTCTTCCCTGTCCCTCGTACTTTTCTTCAGTTTTCTTCAAAAACAGAGCCGTCTGTAACAAAACAAAAAACCCCCACTGCTTGGACAGCAGAGAGGTTTTTATACCTTTTTTTTTTTGCCTGCCCTTGTCCATTGTTCTGTGTTTTCCTAGAGCTGTGGCCCGGAGTGGCTGAAATCCGCAAGCCCTGCTTAGCAGAGTCTGGAGTTGGAGGGAAGCACTGAAGGCAGGTGCTGGCTCTGCTCCATTTATCCACCTGTTCTTAGCCCCTCCAGCTTCTTCACTTGCTCTGCTTCCTTCAGGGCGATGCTTCTGCAGGAGTTCACAGGACAATTGCTGTAACTGTATAATGTATAATATATAATGTGAAGTAATGTATAATGTAAAATAAGGCATTTGTCTCATGAAAGATACGTGGTAATGCGATTTTTTTTTTTTTTTTTAGAAGACTGCCTGGAGAGACAGACTATTGTGCTGGTGTCTTTTGTGTTTGAAGTTACTGCAAATATAGTTGAAATCATAGTTTTTGGTTAAACAGTGAAAGTACACAACTGGTAGAAATAGGTGTTGACTTGTCGGAGTCATTGAAACAGTACATCTTTCCAAGGTGTGACAAAATTGCTAAGTATGGGGAAATAATTTAGGAAACGTATAATTTAGCTGTTTTAATCTGGTTTTCATGATCTTCCTTTATGTATGTTGTATGGCATTAAACATAGATGTATTATTTTCTTAAAAATAGAGATTGAAGTTTCAAATGGTTAACGTCACAAATATTGGTGCATGGGAAGTATGAGTTTATCCCGAGAGACTGAGATTACATTAGTGTACCTGACCGCTGGATTTAGTCTAGCTGTTAGGAGCAGATTTACAAGGCTTTTTTGTTTGTTTGTCCGTTTTTATTGTCACCCTTTTCTGTCACTTTTTTTAAAAACAATTAGTGAAAAGTGAAAGGGCATTGTTTGGGAGGACTAGGAGTCTTAGCTGGTGTAATTAACAGCAAATGGGTGGAGATAATGGTAGATAAATTCCTCATTACACTATGAATTGGCTTTCAAAGGAAATAGTTTGGTTTGAAATATTGGTAATTGCATAGGACTTGGCCTAGCATGAAATCTCTGTTCATGTTTATGATAATTAGATGTGAGTTATTACATACATGGTAGTATCCCTTTGGATTTTATGGGTTTTTTGGTGTGAGAAAGCTGTTGGAATTTAGTCTGTTCTAGTTAAACTCCCGTAGTTTGAAATAAACTGCACCCATCTTCAGCTGTCTTTAAGTTATAAAACTATCTTTAAAGTGATTAGGAAGAAATTTGAGCTAAGCTGATATACAGGGCATATGGAATTTGTGTTCCTTTAGCTATGCAGTCTTTAAAATGAAATTGACTTAAATTTCATTTAGCAGAAACACCATTTTTGTGTTTTTCAGTTGCACTGTGTATCTATTTGCAGCACAGAGAAATCTGCTAGAATGATGAAATTTGAGTACTAGTGTGTGTAGAAGAGCAGGCAGACAGGGTATGGGTAATTAACGCTTTATTTATTTATGTAAGTTGATGAGTTGCTACTCTTTACCGCACTGGAAAATTGTCTTATTTATTAGAAGGAGAAAACTGATTCATAGATAAACAAAAAGCACACAGAATAAGGGAACTCTCATCTATATTTTAAGTAAAAATCTATTCCCAAGTATGGAGTTTGTTTCTGAGGAGTTTGGGTTTGCCACATTAGTACTTGATTTTGGTGGACTTCCCCTGGCAGTGCTGACAGCCCATATCATGGCTACTTGAGGATGTCTTGCAAGCTTTGCAAACTAAAGATGTATATTTCCCCAAATGGGGGTGTTTAACTCTGAATTTTACAGTCCCAGTGTTTAACAGCTGTTCCTATAAAAAATTAGGGTTATGCTATAATAGTTAGTAAGTGAATTCATGTGTTTTCTCAGAACAATTCAGAGTTTTGGTCACCTTCTTTATATCCTGTGTTATACATAACTTGATGCTTTTTGTTTGTCCACTCAGAATTACTATACTGCTGAAACTCTGTGGATGGTTTTATCTCTGATACTGTCACAACTTTTAGGTTACCTCTTTAAATATTTGATTCCACTGGAATATGTTAAAGTTTAAAAAAAACCCCAAACAAAATACCCCAAACATTTGTATGAGTTAACTACTTCCCCTCCTTGATCTTTGTAAGCTGGCTTCAGTCATTTACCTTCGTTTTTACTATTGGGTAGTCTTTGGGCCACATCAAAACTGGTGTGTTATACCTGCCTGCTGAGATGTGCTAGTCCAGCTAGCGCACATTCACCAGTAAAAGAACCTTCTTCTATTCAAACTTAATAGAATCTTGTTTTATCTTAGAATGTGAGAAAATAATAATTGTTTTGAAATTATAAGAAAGAATGGAGTACTTGGTTTTTCTGGTACAGTAAGAAACATGTTTTGTGCTGACATCTGACATTTCTGTCAGCATTGAAATGTCATTGCTTTTAGGTTCTGCGGCACCTGATATTTTAACTGTTTTTAATGTGCCATTGACATTCATTTTTCCTCATGGACAGAGGCATTATTTGGATGTATTTTAACTGTATTAATGATCATTTTCAGGTTTATGTGTGAACAGGCAGCTGAGCTTTTGCTCTTGAACTCAGTTATACATTTGCTGTATTTCAAATGCTGAGCTTCTGCATGTCATTTCAGTGAAGTCCTGCTTTCAGCTGGAATCTGATAGCCAACAGTTGAAGAACAGTTTCCAAAGGTCCTATCAGCTGTAAGTCTCTGGACTGTAAAGTGGGTGTGTGTGGTGTGTTGTTTTTTTTTTTTTTTTTTTTTTTTTTTTTTTTTTTTTCTCCATATGCATCCCAGTAGCACAAGTAAATGTTTGGATCTGGTGCTGTGCCTGACATCAAGCGTTGGCGTGCTTCTTCCAGCAGCCTGCTAGTCTGTATGAGTTATGTTGCAAACATTCTAGCGCAGGGAGAGTATGGATGTTAAGCTTCAGTTTGGACTCTGTGCTGTATGCACTTGCTTATTGGAAGAGTATTAGAGTATTTTACAACCGGGGAAAAAAATTGTCTTTGCAATGCCACTGTCTTGAAGTTTTGAGAGTAGGGAATGGCTCTGCTCTGTGAGTTATATTGGTTTTTATCAGTTTGTATATGATCTTCTGTCTTTCCAAATCAGTTGAGATGGTTTGACTTCATAGCCATTGATATAGTTTTCTCCTTTTCTGTGGTTTCTATGAGTCTGGTTCAAGAAAACTTTGTTTTATTTAGTATTAAACTGCTTTTGTTGAACTTTAGAGAATTGCCCAAATGAAACAGACAAGTAAATCTTTTCCCTGGTATCATAAATGTAATAAAAAGTTGTTCTTTCAGTTAAATCTAATTTAGAGTTGCTTTAGGATTTTATTGGCACTTCATATGAACAAGTTCTGTGCTGTGTTTTTTTCTTTCTATGCACTAACATTTTTGGATTTGTAAGAAGTTTTTATTGTTTTAATTTCAATAAAATTCCCATTTCAACAGATTGCTAACTGTAGATCACTGATATTCATTTTTTTTAGAAGAGATTATACTGGGAATCATGAACATCAATGATTTTGTAATACTTCCAGGCTCAAAAACTGGAACCTCGAGGAGACTAAAAGCAAAGTAAGTGCATTTTATCTGGTTGTGATAGAGATGTCTTTTCGTAATTTTTAGTAAGCTTTAATGCAACATTGAATAGAAGTGCTTATTTGTGTAAGAGCAAGAAGAATCATGATGTCTTTCTTTTCTAGAATTTCCCTACAATTTTATCCTTAAGCCTTTATTTTCTTAGGCTTTAATCTGCTTTCTGAGTAAGTTATAGATCTTATAACTCTGTATGTCTAACATATATACTTCGTAAACAAACAATACTAAAGGATTCACTGGGATGTTTTAATCTAATTAAGTGACATATCAGTTTTATGTTGGCTGCTCTGAAGCTTATATTGGAGTAGTCATATCACTGTCAGAGTACCCCTCTGAATGACATATTTTTGGGTCCAAGGAACTTGCACCTGACCTGCCCTAAATTTTCCAGAACTGTTCCAGGTCTTGCTGGGAGACAGAAGAGTGCCATGCCTTTAATGATGATTTTTTTCAACTTTTTTTTTTTTTTACTTGCTGCTTTAAACTTCTTCAGGTGCCTTACTATATTTCATGTAATTTCTAATTAATACTTTACTACTTTAACATCTCCAGGACTGTCAGAGAATTGCAGTTGGAGAAAGTGCAGTTAGAAACAGAAAACAAAGAGATGGAGAAGAAATTACGACAACTACAGTCAAATATGAGCAGAGAAAAAGAAGAGCGAAAGTAGGTTAATTTCTGTTTCAAAAAAAAAAAAAGGAATCTAGTGAGATATTGCCTCCACACCTCCCCCTGCCCCAGATGGGATCTCTTGCAAGATTTAGACATCTTGACAGTGTTCAGTCTCCTCTCCCCAGTCTTTCTTCCCAGTTATAAGCTTGCTACCCTATGACTTTCTTATTTTTAAACTCCCATGTTAAATTTAGGGTTTTTTTTTTTAAGCGGTAAACAAACAAATCCTTCCTGGCAGGGATATTCCTTCAGAGGCAGAGATCCCTTTTGCTCATTTATTCCTTCTTCTCACTTTTCCCCCGTCCAATTGGATTTGTCACCTCTATTTTAAAGCAGGAGACAGAAAGTAGTTTCTCTTGCCCTGTTTCAGTCTTGTATCTGAAGTTTCTCAAGAGGATGCTGTTCTTAATATTGCTTTGATCCTGTTTTGCATGCATCTGCGTAACTTCTCAGAAAGACATTTTCTGTATGATGGAAACATGGCTTGGAAAGTAAGCATAATGTAATGAAGCAAGTGCTAGGGTGGCAGTTTAGATCTCAGCTCTGTTATTGGCTCACTCTGAATGTTAGCAAATCTCTGCAACATCTGCTTCCGTTTCTTTGTACTTCTGCCTATTTTGTCACTGGAGATACGAGTGCCTTGGATGCCTTAGTCTTGGTGATGCTGAGGGCCTGCAGCTTGCAGCTCTGTAAACGTCTGCTTGAACTGCTGAGGCAGTGTTTTCCAGATAGTCCGTGGCACTTTTTTTCCCCATATTGTGCCCATGCAGTTGTTCTTTTGTTCTCATAGCCTTGTACCTGCGAGCCCTGATAGTGTTATGATTGGAATCATTGGCATTTGCACCACCAGTGTAAAGATCATCCCTCTTCCCTCCTACACGTTTTCCTTACCCATTGTTTTGTTTGCTTTCGTTTGTTTTTCAGTATGTTTGGTTTTCTGTTAAAAAAAAAGGTAGATCAGTCATTTGAATGCTTGCTAAAGGCTATGCAATAGTGTATTATGCAGTGTGCTGGAGCTGAACGTAACTGTTTAATCTCCCTTAGTCTTAAATTCTTCCCTGCTATCCTCCATGTTCATCATAGTAGTCAATATCTAAACTGATATTCACTGAAAACTTGACTGTAGGTATATGTTCCTGGCCTATTAAAAGATGCTACATTTTAGGTGTGCTGGATGAATGCCCGAGAGTAAACTGGGACAGTGAAGATTTATCTAAAGTGTACTTCTGTTATATTTGTATTCTTCTAAAACCAACCTTAGAGAATTGATGAGATTTTTCTTGTTTAAAAACTTGGGCCAATTTGATGGTCTGAAAACAAGTACTTTCTTATACCTTTGATGTTTTTACTACTATTAAAGTAGATGTGAAGTAGGTTTCAGTGGAAGGGAGGTGTTTGTGTTTTGGGGAGTTGATGATCCTATAGACAAATATTTGATTTTTGTGATTCTCTTGCTTACAGAAGGCATAATTTTAAAGTTCTTTCTTGCTCTTGTTTCATAGGAAATCAAGTGCTTATCATTGGAAATCTGGACAGGCAGGACCAATGACCATCCAAACACGAGTTTTGTCACAAAGCAAAGGAAACAATAAAAAGGTAGTAAACTGTCAGTATATTTGCAGGTAAAGCTATTTAAGGCAAACATTTATGCTACAGAACATGGGAATTTTAAATACTGTAAAAATAAAAGGTTAAGCACCTTCTGAGTAAAATTTCTGATTGTTTATTTTCCCTTGCCGAGCTTATTTTTCCGTTTGAGCTGGAGGAACATTAATTTCTGTTTGATCTGGGTTTTTTTTTTTTTAATTGCAATAGATAGCAATTTGTCATTGCTTCTACAGATTTAATATTGTAAGGGGCTGATTTGGTAGGGATGGAAGTCATTGGGATCCTGTCTGGCAGATGTCTAATGTCCATTATGAATCTGAAATACAAGGGTTTACATGAAGTTTTGAGTACAAATTCTCTATATTAATAGATAAAAGCTATGAAAAAGGCACACCACTTTAAAAGTCTACAGTAACATTTTTTTCTATAACTCGGTCACTGTGTAATGGCAGTTCATAGTAGAACTCCCACATGACTCTGTCGTTCATTCTGTCTTTTTTTTTTTTTTTCCACTTTTGCACATCCTGTAATCTTTTGGATGGTGCTTCTGGATTTCTTTTCTCTCAGTAAGTACAGGAGGATACTGAGAACCCAGCTTGCCATTTGGTCCACAGTAGCTGGAGAAGTCCCATATTCATCTCCTGAGGACTGATGCTACTTGATGAAACGTGGGTTAAACAGATCTTTAAAGCATTCTGTTGACAAAGTACTGGACTTTGTCCATTCTCGGGCTGAGACTGAATGCTTCTTAGTATTTTAAAATGTGGATTAGGTTTATCAGCTGATTGTTGTTCTATGGCATTCTTGCCCAGATCTAAAAGGAGGGAAGTAAAACTTTTCTCCTGTCACTGAAAAAAATGTTTTCTTTTTAATATGTATGTAATAAGTTTTTTTCCCCGTATTTCCTTTTGGAAATAACTAGGGCAATTTTGCTCAAACTCTCAAAAAGTTTTAAGGATAAGGCAGACATACAGGAATAGTAGAAGTTGGTCAAATTTGTAAATAGCTGAAGATTGAACCTTGCAGGGAAAGTTATCACTTCCAACTGTAATAACCTCTTCTTATTATTTCATTCTCTGGTGAAATAAATTCATAATTTTAACAGCTTAGGCTCTTGTCCTTGAGGCTTTATACATCATGGAAGTAAGCATTAGGTGTAGTCGTCATCAAATAATTTTCACGAGTGCTGTTGAAATACTAATTGCGATAACAGAGCTTATGTTCCATGAATTAGTATGAAAAATCTGTAGGGGATCCCCAAATCCAGACTAATTCAATTTAGAGAGACTTCCTCATTCCTGTAGCAGACCTTGATGAGTCTGGAGAGGCATGCAAATTGGACTGAGTGGGACATAAAAAAAGTTTTCTCTTAATTTTTTTTTTCTTTTTTTTTTTTTTTCCTTTTCCTGGAAGCCATGCTATGTATGCTGTGTTGAAATGAGAGCTGTTAATTAAGAGAGACCATTTGAAGCTGGCTGCAAAAAAGCTTATATAAGTCTGAAGAGAAAAACAGACAATGACAACTTCAGACCAAGCCATCACGGTTGTTATCTGAAGTCATTTGAAGCAGTAGCAGTTTGGTGTGAAGGTCTTCTCAGCCAATGTACTCAATTTCAATTAAATTCCTTACTTGCCTGTGAGTAGCAGAGAGGATCAGAATGAAAAGGTTTTCTTTAACCCACCTTTTTCTCTTTCCCCTTCTCTGAGATAAGTAACTCAGAGCTGTTACTACTTCAAAGACTTCAGATTTCAGCTGTGGTGGCTAAGGAGAAGAAGAATGGGACAGAATTTTCAAAAGGGCAAAATTAAAATACCTGCAGATGTGTAAGAGTGTGGGCTGGGGGGGAAGTGAGGGTGTAGTGTGGACTCTGCAGGGAAAAAAGGAGGAGCAAAAATGTTGGAGAGGATCAGTTCCTGGGGTGCTAGGTTATGAAAGGGCAATGAGCAGAAGCAGAAGGAAAACAAACTAACACCTCCCCTCCCGCAACAAACTATGGGTAGATGTTTGTGCAGGTGGTATGTGCAGTAGGCTTCACTGGTTGACTCTCATGTCACTCTGGTTATGACAGTTCAGCAGGTCTATGCTGTGGAAAATGCTGCGTTCCTGGCTGGGCAAACAAAATGTCATTTCATGAATGGGAGGGAAATTGGTCACAGACCTAATGGCTGTCATGAACAATACATGGAGTTTTCTCTTTAAATACACGCCTAGCTATTTTCCTAGAAACACTAACATTTTAATTCTATAGAAGTTATGCTTTTGTTCATTTTAATATTCATACTCCAGTACCTTAGTGGTTTTTATATATATATATGTAAATATTCTTCCATATAGGTCTCTTCAGGAAGAGTGAAATTGCAGATACTCAAAGAACAGGTTCAAGGTAAAAACATCTTTGTTAACTAAATAAAAACAAACTTCTGGCAGAGTATTTGTTTCTTGGAGGTTTTTTGCAATTAAGCAATAAATAAATCAGAGGCTGGAGTACTGGGTTAGGGTAGGTTTTGATTTATTTTTTTCCAGAGACAGTGAAAGAACCATTTAAGCACGAAGTGGCAAATACTGTAGCTCATGAAAAATCAGAAGTGAAGGGGATAGCACCTGGACTATGTGAAATTAACAGTGCACTGCTGGTAAGTAAATGGTTTAAAAATTACTCTATAGCAACAGAATATAATGTGTAATTATAGTAACTATTTGTCAGTATCTAGACATACATGTATTTTATTGTATAATATATTGTAAAATGAATTGCCTTGGGTTTGTCCAGGCTGCAAGCTGTGTGTGGTCTGCACAGGCAAGCTGTCTGACCTGCAGTTCACTTCCAGGCTCCTTCGGGAAGAGACCTATATATGAAAATATACATGCTTAAAACACAGGTGCAGGTCTCTCTATTATGATAGCTTTCTATATGTTAACTTTTCTGTGCAATTCAGTTGTATTATGGTAGTCTGTGGAAGTTGTTGTACTAGGTGTTTCCACCCCTTCTGTAAAAAGCAATCATTTTGATGGCAGGATTGCTGCTTTGAAATGATAAAGTCAAGGAGCTCATCTGAACTTCTAGCCTGAGCTTTTCTGGTGAATTGCAGATTTTTTTTAATACCTTATTTTTGCAGTTTGTTCTACTGGGAAGGATAAGACTTCTCTAAGATGGTCAGCTTGAGGTGCTATAGCAACTATTAGATGTGCAGCAACTTAAAAAGAGGAAAAAATAACATATTTGAGATTAATTTCATCCTACTTTATTTAAATATCTTTCTGGAATTAAAATTATAGTAACAATTTTTCTCATCTGTTTCACAAAATATATAGTGGTGTCTGCTTTAATTCTTGGATTTCTCTCTGTGATAGCTACTCAGTGCACATAAGGTAAAGAGAAGTTTTAAATGCTGGTCTCCTTGGATGGCAAGGAAACAGATAAATGATTTTGTGATCAGAACTGTTCCCAGTTCTCTACCAGGGAGTTTCTTTAAGCTGTATTTTTATTACTTTGCCCAGCAGGTGAATGTGACCGAAGAAGACTGATCTCTTAGCTGACTAAAGAACACTACCATATGATTAAAATAAGATTTATGGTTGCAAGCAAATAGGCAAAATTGAGTGGTCTCTGAATATTTTGTAATTTTAAATACTTTGATAAGCACTAGGGCACATTCTTAGTTCTGACTACTTTCTGAGCTGGCACTTGCTGGCTGTGTTAGAGTGCAAATTAGTAATATCATGTATGAGGTGATTTATATTTAATAGATTTTGCCTTTTAGCAAGTGGAAATAGGAAACCTATCTGCCAAAATATTGTACAGCCCCATACAATAGTATGATTCTTGAAGTAACTTGTACAAATAGATCCAAAAGATTTGTGAAGTAACTTGTGCAAATAGAGTAGTTCTGTTGTTGAATAAGAAAATAAGATTTTTATTCCAAAAAAAGTAGCACCTTTTTTTAGCAAGATTGCCCCCCACCCTATATACACCTGTGTTGTATTTGTGTTGCTTTTATGGCAAATTAAAGCAGTGGAGCTGCTGAACACTTGAAACAAAAAGAACAGGTATTTTGTTTGTGTGTCTTTTTAATGGTTTTCCTTAGGACAGAATACCTGTGGATTTAAAATTTCTGTTAAGATTTCCTGGCATCAAAACCACTGGGATTTTGTTTCCGTTAATTCTTTGTTGTTTATTTTCCCACCTTGTCCCCTTTCATTAGTGCTCCCCTAATGAGTACACTGGCTGGGCAGTAATACTGAACATCCCCAACATTGCAAGTGCTATGTTGGCTTGGTTGTTTTTTGTTTTTTTTGGGGGGGTGTTTTTTGGGTTTTGTGTGGGGTTTTTTTTGTGTGTGTGGTTTATTGTGTTGTTTTTTTTTGTGGGGTTTTTTTGTGGTTTTGTGGGGGGGTTTTGTGTGTTTAATGTTTTTTGTGTGTGTTTTTGTGCTCTTGTGGCTTTTGGGTTCTTTTTGTGTGGTTTTTTGGGGGTTTTTTTGTTTGGTTTTGTAGTTTGCTTTTCTGGTTTGTTTTTCTGTTTCGTTTTGTGTTATTTTTTTTTTCCTCTGCGAGCCTTTACTGTGCAATCCCACCTGCCCTGTAAATCCATGTTTCTATGAGCTCGTACCCGATTTTGCGGCAGGAAGAGGCGGCGGGCGCCCGGCGGGTCCCCGGCTCCCCCCGGGGGGTTCCCGCAGTGCAGGGCGCGCTGCCTCCGGGCCGCTTAACAGGCGCGCACCGCCAGGGGGCGCTGCGTCCACACAGGACGCTGCTGGGCGGCTGGGAGCTGCCCCGGCCCCGCTCCCCGGCGGCTGCCGCTGCGGGTGTTCCCGGACAAGGCATTGCTCGAACACAGGGGTTACTGTCACTCTATCGCATGTGAACTTTCTTATTCAATAGAAAGCTTTTCAATTAAAAAAGAAGTTTTCATAGAGGCAAATAGCCTGGCTGTTTTATTGAAATACATACTGAGGAAAAAGTCGTGCTATCTAAACTTGTGCCTTGATGGATTTTATGGTTATGCGTGGCTCAGAAAACGGAGATAAACTGAGCCGATGGTCGTGTTACAGGATTGGAAATATAACAAATTGCTGGGTCAGAAGATTTTTACACGGGCTCTTTGAAATATTGTTATTGGTATGTTGTTTGAGACTTTTCTAAGTAGTTGAGTAGCAAGCATTTAAGAAGAAAGATTTGTAAATACTAAAAATGGCCAAAGCTGTTTGTTCAGTTGTCAAAGGTAATTATTATCCTTGTGAATATATTTAATAGTCTATGTTACTTGTAGTTTAGTATATATAGTTATAAATAAGCTTGAATTCTGAATTCCTACTTACAGTTGTGTGTGTTTCGTCAGATGCCACTTTCAGTATTCCTGATTTTTTCGTGCTTGAATTCTACTCACAAAGGAATAAACTATGATGGAAGTAAAGTGTTGTACGGTGGAGATTTAAGTTGTGTGTAATTTTATTATTCAGCACAGTAATATTCGGTTTCTAACATACAACTTTATGTTGTGTATCTGTTATGAAACAATAAAAATTCTGTAATTTTTTAATTAGGGTAGTAAAGATTCCTCCTACAGTTATTGTGTAACACTTATTTGTAACAAACTTAATCTTCTCATGCATTGTATTTGATTGCATTTCATAAATAGGTTGTAACAACTCTTTTATTTTGGAGCAAGTTGTGCCTGT
>WKFP01015271.1:2356508-2421889 GCA_011057875.1 Pterocles orientalis | reverse complement strand
TTTTTTTTTTTTTTTTTTTTTTTTTTTTTTTTTCAGATCTATATTATTATGCTTGTTTTCATTTTCTTTCATTCCTACATTAATGGTAACTGCTTTATAGCTGGACTCAATGAATCAAAGAGAAGCTATGTCAGGAATGTTTCATGAAGAAAATGTATGGATTCATATGTCAATGTTATGATTACAAAAAATCAAAGTTACTTTATTGTGAAACTGAAAGCTAACATAAATACAGAAAATGAAGATAGGGTCTTTACTAAGTGTAAGTAGATTTAGCTGTTTCCGTTCTACCATATGAGGTTTCCCTGCAGGCAAATTTTATTTTTTGATTGTGTCACTGGATATGTCATTCTGTTATCCCACTAAAATTTGTTTGATTATCTCATTCTTTCTTCCTAGAAGTATAATCATTTTAGAACTGCAGTAGATAGTGAAAGCTGGTGGTCTGATAAATACATATTTGTCAAAATGATCCTTGCTTATAGTATATTAGTAGAAAGATTGCATCATTTGATGGAAAGAATTCAGGTGAGAATTTAAGGCAATTACAGGAGGATACCCCATCCTGTGAGTAACGAAAAGCCAACAATCAAGAATGTTTTTGGTTTGATGTACTATCCTGAATTATACAGAGTTTTTCCCTGGGCTGTTTTGCATGGATATAAAAATATTTCACCATACACATCTAAATGCAGACTGTAGGAGGTTTTTTTTGATAGTGTCAGATCACTTAAACCTAGAATTGAAAAATGGGTGCTAGCAGTAGTAAGATAGCAATGATAAATATTTGCATTTGTAATGTGTTCTCTTTTAAATATATATAATTTTTTTAAAGGGATAAGCCACTTATTTTCAGTGGTAAACAAACTAGATTGAGATGTTGAAAGTTTATTGTGCGGATTAAAGGCCATCCAGCAGTTCATTGGAAGAATACAAGAATTTAAACTGAGAATCATGGAGTGCTGTGACCACTCCGTCTGCATCGGGAGAATTCCACTTTAAGTTGTCTTGATCCCCTTCCTGAGAAATTATAGAGAGAATTTCTCTCTTTAAAAACGTGCTTCTTTGGTCTCCATGTGTGTTAGCAACATGTTAGTGATATTGGGGGGAAAAAAGAATTGCTTTCAATTATGGATGATTATGGACTGTTAGGATTGAAGAACAAGAGGAAGCACGTGTGTTCATACAGCAGACTTTGAATCTTATTAGTCCTGTATTGCAGTATGAGAATCAGAGGAAGACTGCAAAAGGAAAAAAGTAACTTCTGTTTGAAGTGGTTAGTTCCCTGCATGCTCACTGGCATGTCATAAACACCATTTAATGCGCAACCAGCAACTACAAAGTTGCTGCGTCAGTTGTAGTGGAGAGGAGGTGGGAAGGAAGAGATGTAAGTACATTCTAGTTTTGCAATGGCTGGTTAGCATCTTTGGCTCTTTCTGATTACACTTTCTGCCCATACGTTTGCTGCTGTTGTGCTTTCATGGTAAGAATGTGTGCCTTACGTGAGGATTTTCTAGACAAAGGATCTTTTGGTCTTTGTGCATACGGAGGAAGGGATGAACATAAAATATTTTTTATTTTTGCTTGATAATCATTCAAGAGTTTGCAATCTAAACCTTCATATTGCATTTCCACAGTAATTTTGTTTGTTCTGATGAAGGTCTCAAATCAGTGAAGTCCCAGAGACAGTAAAACTTATTCTCCTTCTGTAGGCATTTTCAGTCAAGCTCATCTAGTTTGGACTTTCCTGGACTATTTTCTGTGTGTGAATGGGTATTCCAGTTAGTTTCCTAAATGAACGTTTTCCTCTTGTTGACCTCTACAGATGCACTTCTGTCTACTGAAAAGCTTCAGTAAGCAGAACTACATTAATGAAGTACATAGCTCAAAAATTTAAGTGATTTGTGTTGTATAAAACACCTCTTGGTCTGTCCTGTGTAGTACCTAATGGAATATTCAGAGTATTGATTTTTTGCTCACACATTTGCACAATATTGATTATTGAAATTATTATGTGCTTATGTCACCATCACTCTTCAATATGTGGTTACCTACCTGCTTTTAATGTGCTGGTTGGTGGAATATATGAGTATGTTTGTAATAAATTAATGGTTTCCTAATGTTTCATTAACAGACAGAAGCTGATACACATGTTGGAAAATTGGAAGTTGTTGATCACTTCATCAAGGAAATAAATATGAATGGATTGCAACTTAATCATGAGCAGAAGAAAGTAAATAGCAAGCATCAGGTCACATCAGACAAGTTTTCATCTCCCCTATCGTTAGTACACAGTGCTGAGGTAGCGTACACTTTGGAAACAAAATTCTTTTTGTTTAGGACATCTTAGGTACACTGGCCTTAGGTTTTTTTCCTCAGTGTGCCAAGTGAGGGATCAGGCTATCAGACTTGCACAGCCCATTGACCCCTGTAGCACTTAAGTTAAATGGGGTTTTTTTTGTGTGTTTACAGAAACGTTTTTTTTGTTTTTCATATTTTGCTCTTGATAGAACATTGCAATTTAGTTGTGAGCAAGATCACATAAAATGGAGTGATCTTGATTATCAGGGTAGCTAGACTAAGCCCAGAAAACAGGGTGCTGCATTTCCACAGCTGATCCTAAAATGTTGTTGCTGTTGTATGTAACTGGGGAGAGGATTATAATCAGAAGTGCTGTATTAATTATGTCGTGGAACTGATTTAGGAACTATCTTCAGAATCAACCTGTACAGGCCTTGAAAATCAGGATGAAAGATTATTACTAAATGGTATATTTAATGAGGAGGAATCTGCAACGTCTTTTCAAGAAGCTTTGATTCAATGGAGAAATGATAATTGTGATTGCAGAGAAGAACTGCATGCCACTGAGGTCCTATCAGGTATGAATTTTTCTGTTTTAAATGCATTTTAAAGACATTAGGAGTAATTTTGGTGAGTTAGCAGATTTTTGATTAGTGAAGGTAGATGTTCTATTAGAATAGAAAATCTCTTTGTAAGTTTTCTCTCGGTTCCTTTGTAAGTTAACAACCTCTGAAGTGTTTTTTTTAATAACCTGCAGTTTAATGTTTTATCCTAATTCTTGTAACAAGCTGTGGTCTTGGCCAGATTGTTTAGTTTGTGTCCCTGTCCTTTTCATTGTTTCTCACATGAGACTTTAATATGAGTAGCAATGCCATTCTTTTTTTTTCTTCTTCTTCTTTCCAGTGTAATGGTGGGATTTATATCTTCAGAGTCACGGGTTGCCCCCTACTTTCTGCCACCCCCCCCCCAGTGTAGTAGTCTTTCTTTATGTGAGAAGCTGTAATAGATGAGGTTTTACTGGCTACCCCCACAGCTGTGTTATGTCAGTACAATACTGCTGGCTGTTTAAATTTTGGAATTATGCAAAGACTTAGTAGGCATAGACTACTAATGTGATGTTTGTTCAAAAATAATGTAGTTAAATAGCAAGTTTATAAATCTGAATAGCTGTATAATTTTTTTTTTTAAATAATAGAATCTGTGGGAGTTTATGAGGTACAGACCAATCTTACTGTTATGAAGGAACCTATCCAAATTGAATTCAAGAAGAATGGAGTGAGCTACATGGAGAAACTCTTGCTTAAGAAATACAGAAGGTATTGTTGAGTTGCTGGTACTAATGAAAGAAGTTACAACTCATTAATAGCGTCAACAAAAAGTCCATTGAAACTTTTTAAAATATTAGATATGTTATCAAGAGTTAAGGTGACTGTATACAGAGTGCTTTATTTTAATAAAATAACCACTATAACCAGAGTTGGTAACTTTAAAATTTCGGAAGTACTGCATAGAGAGTGTTTGGAGGGATTTTCTTTCCTATCAATTTGTTGTGGTATTTGAAGGCTGGTAATGATACTTGGCTGCTTGATATGGGGGCATTTGCTACAGGAGTTTTATAGCAAAAAGGAAGTACAATCTTCAGGATAATTTATAAGCATTACAGAGTTGTTTTGTTAGTCCCTGACGTGCAAGGTCATCTCAATGAGATCAGGAAGTGTTGCTGCTTTTCTGCAGCAGTTAATATTGCTGCAGTAAATAGTGTGGTGGTTTTTGGTTTTTTTTTTTAATTATGATATTATATATTAAAAAAAATATGACTTTTTAAGATTGGTTTCTTTTCCTTTTTTAGAACTCCTGTTGATCAAATTTCTGGTAGTTGTGATTTAAGGCCTGTGCAAACACTGAGTGTACATCACGTTGTGACTGGAGAAGGGGGAGAAGATGGTGATGATGATGATGTCGATGATTTAACAGGTGTAATAGATTTATGTTTATTGACTCTAACTATTAAATACGTTTTCTTGGGATTTTTGACCTTTTCTTGGGATGATTGCTGACCAGTTACATACTTAAGCAGTTTCTGCTTAAAGAAAGTAACAATAATGAAAGAAGAAATTTATGGTATGTCATAATAAATAAAAAAATTGCATTTGTATAAGTGAATCTTGAACAGGAATAATGAAATGCATCAAATTAACTATATTTTGTAGTTGAAGAGGTGAAGAGATATTGGACATCTGTTTTTAGAGAGGAAGTACCCAGCACTGTTTCTGAAAGTGCGGAGTCCTCTTTGCGAATTGAGTTCCTTGATGATGTAAGTATGTAATAAAGGACTTAATGAATCTTCACAGTGGTCTGAAGTGATTTTTTTTTTTTTAAGTATTAATCTGTTAAATATTTAAAATAGCAGCAGTTAAATATTTTCTAAGGAAAAAAATATTGGTGTGTTGTTTTTCATGCAAATCTGGAAAATTTATCTTTCCAAAGTTTCCCTGTAATTTTTTCCTGTTGTGTCCAGGGACTATATAGAAATTATACAAAAATAAAATCTACAGGCTCTTAATCACTTGAGTGAATGTTTTTTGGAATGTTAATCTGTAGCCAAGTATGAGTTGGTTTCGGATTTTTGTTTGTTTGTTTTTTTTTTTTTTAATTAGTCATATGGCAAGGATTTGGAAGAATCATCTGACTTTTTGGTAATGGAAGCTGGGACTATGGGAATGAATAAGCAAGGAAAAACCGAACCACGAAAGCAGTGTGGAAGGTATCGGAAACATGGAGATTATTTGGTAGAGAAAAAGGAATAATCTATCTTCTGATGTAGTTACATTCTGAAGAAACAGATGCTTTTGTTTGCAGACAGTCATACTTCATATGAAAGGGGGAGAATCCTTTGATGGTAAATTGTGTATCTTAACCATGCCTTAAAACAATTTACATCTTCTCATCCTTGGCACAAGACATAGTCTGTGCCAGGGTCGTGACACTTAGTTGCTACTTTCCCTTCCTTTACAGTTTTTCCAAGATCCTGTCTGTGATTGCTGGTTTTTGTCCTTCATACTTTTCATTTGAATGACCTAATTATTGTATGACTAGTTTGTAAGACAATCCAAGAACAGTTTGGCAGTTGACAGGCATACAACACATCTACCATTAAAGTTTGTGAATAGTAAGTTTGTGTCTTCGGCTTTGTCAGTGAGCCACCAAGGTATTTTACTTACCTGTAGCTGGAGAGACATCACTTTGAAATCTCTTTGTGTAATCATTCCGATGTTAAATCATGTAAGATACATTTCTTCATTTGTGTGTGTTTTGGCTTACAGGTAGAATTTTTCTTTTGTGTGCTCTTATCTCAGTAGGAGGTGGGACTAGCATACAGACAAGTATATGATTGAGACGTGTTGTGTACTTTTAAGATACTCACTCACTCAACTAATCTTGTAATTCCAGACAAAACTAAGAGTCCTAATAATTAATAGTACATGTGCAATTTTTCTGATCTCCCAAAATTTATTTATGATTAGATGTGATTTGTTTTTGTTATGTTGTATTCTCCTGATCTTTTCTCCTTCCTCTGTTTCAAAGTGGTTCAGCAGTTGCAGATCAGAACAAGACAGTACCAGACCTTTTGCCAAGAGAAACTGTAGGCACAGTGAGAAAGTCATCTTGTAATTTAAGTTCCACAGCTGACACTCAGTATTTTTTCCCTTTTCCTCTTGACAGAAATCCTGTTATTCTGAAGAAATTTCTCAAGGTAAAATTTGAGTGTTATTTGTGCAATATACATAAGTGTATACAGTTTTATCACTCATATAGGATGTGGTGGTTGAATATGATGGTTGTCTGAAAAAAATAGTTACAGACTGCGAGAAGCTCCTGTAAACTATCTGAGAAGATGTCTAACCCCACTGAACTAATGAGCAACAAATATCTCCTCGAGGCACAGCTGCGGGAAACCAATAAATAGTCACAAGAACTGGACAGTGTCTGCAATAGCCAGAGGTTTTGCCTGTAATTACAAAGTCTTCAGTAGTAAAATGTTTCATCTTTGATTGCTATATAGATAAACTACGTTGCTGAATCTGCTTCCCCAGTTTATCATGAGGCAACGTACCGTGTTGCTGAATCAGTTGAGAGATGGCAATAGTTGTATGGTTACCATGAAGTGTTCTGCCAGTTTTCCCCATTCTCCTCCAGAATCCCTCCCCAAGCAATCAAGAGTATAGTCTTAATCAGAGGATTGTCACTGCCTATCTTGTTTCATCTGTAGGGGATGAAGTCCTCTGTACTTTCCAGTTCGTATTGTCAGTCTTCTTTTGATGTTCAAAAAAAGCAAAAGAAAGAACAGACTAGTATCAGACAGGAAAAAAATAAAATGTGTTGAGGGAGAAAGCAGCTCTTCCTATGTTTGTATCAAGTTTACTTCACTTCTCGGTTGAATGCAAAAAATAGCAGTTACTCTTATCTAACCTCAATTATTCAAGTGTTCTTTTGCTGAACATCAAATAGAAAGCAAAAAATCATGGAAGGGGTTGGGACATTAGATTTGGAGTAATTGATAAGCAGTATTACTTTAGTTGATGTACACAAAGATAAGTGAAAACAAAAACTGCTTGTCATGTCTTCATTCAATCAGTGGGAGAATAGACTCAGTCTCTCACAACGTTAAGAATGGAAGTTTATAGGATTTTAAAGCATGTGTTATGCAAAACCATCATCCTTATGAATGTCTGTTACACCAGACTATTATTCCAAGTTTTATGGAACAAGCATTTTGTTGATAAAAACTTGCAAGGGCAAGTTTCCTGTTTCTTTTCCTGTTTCTAATATCTTTGTGTTTTATTCAAGTTACAGGATGTAGCCAAAAGACAGAAATCTGTTTCAGTGCAGTACTGGGGACTTGAAGGTTTCTTTGTTGTTGGTGCAGACCCTAAACAAGTGATACTTGAAGCACGTTCTTCACTGCGTGCTGGCTCTAGCCCTGTGGACAGCAGTATCTTGTTTCCAGGTAATGACCTATAAATAAAATCCTCAAACAATATATGTATTTATCACTGTTGCTGTAAGACATCCTTCTCTTCATGTGACTTGGAACAAGCTTGCTTTTAGAAGTCATGGCAGGGTAACAGTCATGCCAACACACATGACTGGTGCTGTGGAAGGATAAAATAAACTTACTACCTTGGGGTAAATTACACCAATGTAGTGCCATAGATTTATATGCTTTTTTTATATCCTCTGAGAATTTGGTTCCAGTAGGAATTTCTGCTTTTCTTTGTGCATAGTATACATCACAAAAGATGCTTCTAATGGTTTATATGAAAAAACACGTAAAATGATTGAACATGAATATTAGTTCTGTCAAGTATATAACTTGAATTTAAGCTTCTTAGTGTGTTATATATGTTTTTTTCTTTTTCTCTATGTGTAGAAAGTTTGTTGTATAGCTTCTTTAAATCACACACATTAAATGCAGAAAATATAGTAACAGTAAATGCATAGTAACACAAAACCTGCCAATAATTTCCTCTAATACTTTTTAATTTCAGGAGATGGAAAGTGGGTTAGTGAAAGGAGCTTAAGTGAATATGCTGATGACTCTCTAGTTCTAGGTGTCTTAGAAAGTTGGTTGAGTAGACCTTCAGGTGGTTTGGAGACTCAAAATAGAATTTCTCCCCTGATGGTAGCATGGAGGTCATACCCAGGTAAGGATGGCAACAGTTTTGAGGTACTATGTTAACAGGTTGATTTTTCTTATGTAAAAAGTAGAAGTGCTGATTCTGTTTAATGTAGGTGATTTTTATATCTTCATCTATGTATTTGTGTTTTGGGTATAATGGCTTGTATAGATGGTATTGTTTTCATAGGAGCGGGCTTCTGAGTTAAAAATTATTTCTTTCCAGCTGTCACTAATGATTCTTTTTATTGTACCTTCATTTCTGCTTCTGCTTCTACCCTGGTACTCCCCTCTTAGCTTGCCTATTTAGATAATAAACTGTCTAGAACAAGGTTATGGATTACTGTGTGTTTTGCAGCATCTAGTGCAATATGGTTTTGATCTAATGAAAGATTTTTTTCATGCTACTGAAATAAGTCTTATTCCATGAACTATAAGAAACAAAGAAACAACTAATGCGTAACTGCATCTGCCCGTTTGGTTACTTTTCTCAATTTCAGCAGTCTTCATCTCAAGGCATGTAGCTTACATTATTTCTTTCATCTTAAGCAACTGGTTTGGCATTTTAATTTTAAAAACACTATATGCAGAAATTGAAACTGTCAATTTTGAATCCTAGAAAAATATTTGAAAGTGTCTATATTTTATTCATGTTGCCTTAAATTAAAAAAAGACAGAACCAAAGTTTTAAGCTTTCTACACGCATCCTCACTCTCTCCCTTCCCCCAAAATTTGTGCCATTGTGCAGCATATTTAAAACAAATCTTTTTTTTCTGAAAGATACCCCTGAAGTATGAGATGCTGCTTCCCAATATAGTTGTAAACTCTTTATTAACATATATTAATTCACAATCTTAATAAAACTAATAATCTATTTAGATCAATTCATAGTTTTAACTACAGTTAATGTCACTAATGAGCTGAGCTAAAATTCTCTTTGTGTGAAATCTTGAAGTAACAGAAAATGTCACAACTTCTAATATTTCAGGGAATGTTTCTAGAAGACCTTGGTCAACAAATATGCTGCACTGTAAACTGACTGAAAATTGTTCAACAAACACACAGCCAAGACCAAAGAGTTCACCTGTGCGTGTGTTTACACTTGATACTGAGGTATCAAAACACAAGTGCCTTGATGTAAGGGAACAAGATGAGTATCTTTGGGAATATATTGCAGACCAAGAAGCCCTACTTAGTCTGGAAAAAGAATTACAAAGTTATACAGGTAAGTGGCAATACTGCTTCCCCCCCCCCCATACTTACAAGTAATGTAACGAAAACCAGTAGCTATTTCATTTGCCTTCTCAGGCCTAACTTATTTTGATGCAAAAATGTACTAAACCATTTGATGATGCAAGACTCTCTCATGGTTGAACAGTGATTTATTTCCATTTGATCATACTTTAGCCTACTCTTAACTTAGTAGAAGCAAACTGTTTCACCCAACTTTCTTAAGTTTTTTATCCCTTGTGTTTTTTGCAAAAATCTGCAGGATATGCTGGGCATTATATCAGATAATAAGTTTCCTTTAAATAGGTATCCTTTCCTTGGATATTAAATAATGAACAGCCCAGGTGTTGTTTATACCTAGATGTGATTTGATGCAAGGATAGCAAGAAGGGGAAGAGATGGCCAGGAAATTTTATAAATCTATCTCGACAAGAACTGTCACTGACAAGGCACATGAGACGTACTATTAACTCTCATTTTGGGTTTGAGTCAACCCCCTTTCCTCTGTCTTTTTAAACCCATCTCCTGGTTTTTCAAGTGTGGCGGAACAGGCAGGCAGGCAAGGTCAGTTGGTTATGATTGAACAGAATGAGTAAGTTCTGTTTTTTTTCTTTGAATACAGGAAAAAAAAATATTTGGGTGCTTCTGTTCCATCCCAGTGAGGAGATGGGTCAAATGCCAAAGGCATTTTGTGCCATAAGCCACTTTGATGGGCTGCATCTCTTAGGCTGCAGCATGGTCCCTCCTTTCTGAGTTGCTATGGTGCTTTTGTATTGGCAGGTCCTAGCTATGATGCATCTTCAGTAGACAAAAGCAGTCTGGATTCCAGCGTGTTCTGTCTTCTCAAAATGTTTTTACCTTGAGTTTTGCTGTATTCTTTCACACAGCTCTTCTGAGGTTTCCAAATGCCACATCAGGACAGCTATCCTTCCTTTTTTGATGTGTACTCATCAGAATCCATGTGTTTTTGGAAGCATTTCTCTTGCTTATGCTTGGAGAATGAACATCCATGCTGAATAATCTCAGAGAACAATAGGGGGGACTTGAACTGTCCCATTCTTGTTGTATAAGAAGCATAGACTGTGACGCTAGTTGATCATCTTTTTATATTGATGGATATAAGATATATCCTGTTACTCCATTTTAAATATGTACTACCCTTAGTCAGCTACCTGAGTTCTACATTTGCTACTGTATTTTGAAGTCACATAGGTATTAGTGGGCCCTATATCTATAAGGTTTCATATTGTATTGGCATTAATATCTTGGAAGGAAACCCTCTGTTACTTCTAATCATACAAGAACCATATAATAAGTCATAATTTGAGGGCTTATAGTAGCATCCTTCATTAGCTAAAGTTGTTTTAAAACTTTTAATGGCAATTTTTTGTTGATACTGTGAAAATCTTTAAAATTGACAGTGTAGGTAGTGCTTTTTTTTTTTTTTGTTTATATTTGTTCCTAAAATGTTGTAAAATATTTCAGGTCCTGAAAAATGTTGCGGCTTAACTTCTGTAGATGTAAGCTCCACCAGCAGACAGTCAGTGAAGATATATAGAAATAGTGCAGGTTTCCATAAAAACCTGGAGCTAAAAGACCACAGCAGAGTTGATACTGTCAAGTAAGTTAAAATTCACAAGTATGTTTTTATGATATTGTCAAATGCTCAATATGCCAAACATCTTGCCAGAACCAAAATAAAAACAGTCTTGACTTTCTGATTGTCCTTTACATGCTGATTACAAATGTCAGCATGACCTTTTTTCTGTCTTGGTGTTCTAAGCCGGTACTCTCAGGCAGCTCAAATTAAGTGATGTATTTTGTTGCTGAGTGTATTTTGTTGTTGAGTCTCCAAACTATAAATTTTGGATTGTTTTTTTTAAATGCGTTAGCTTTTGTTTATATACAGCCCTGAGACTTATAAAGTACGTCTGTTACAAACATCTAAGTTCTGTGGTTTTAAGGTACCTTTTAAAAAGAGCAGGTGAGCAGGTGAGCCCGTAACATTTAACTCACCATAGTCTGTCATATACCTGTTATATTACCTTGGAGACCAAGGAGATGTCTGGAAACAAAAGTTCTCTGAAGTTCTGTCTGTCAGTGGTTTCCTACTGTGATCTCGTAATTAGTAAGGGTCAGTGAGAGGAGACATCTTGAGGTTAACCACGTGCTATATGAGTAGAGCTGGGTCAGAGGTTTGTGGTTATTTTTGCAAATAATGTTTGCAAATAGTGCATATAGTGTAAATGAGACCCCCTTTCCTAGCTTACCTGTTTTAGGATGTGGGATTTCTCTATTAAGGCACACTAGTGACAATGTTGTTCACTTCCTACTTGTTTAAGGGGTGAAAATGTATGTGACAAAAACTGAGGGGCAAAAATGCCTATAGTAGCTTGTAATGTATGTATACTTGTAAAATATACAGCAAAAGCTATTTTCGTGCCTCTTAGTTCTACATATCTGATGAAGGCTTAAAGCAGAGTAGCTTGAGGAATTTGAGGTGCTGAAAATCACTGTGGTATGTTTCTTTCAAGGGGCTGGGATGAAAGCCAAACGGATGATGAGGAAGAAATTCTGGAGGATAAGCAACAGGTTCTTGCATTACAGTGAACATACAAAGAACTTAATGCAGTTTCGGTCTTTGTGTATCGTACAAAGCCAAGAAGCAGATGAAGGTCTAGAGTGCTGCTCAAGATACTGTTTATTAAGGCTTATTTTGTAAAACTGTCAATAAAGATTCTTCAAAATTCCTTGATTTTGGATTTTTTATTAGTATGAAGAAGTAATGGAATAAAATAAAACTGGTCTCGTGCTATTGTATTTTAGGATTTTTTTTATTCTTTATTTTTTATTCAATATGTAGGGTTCCTTAACTGCAGATTGAATTTTATGTGTCCAAATGCAGTTTTACGTTACCACACTGAGAGGTAATGTGCAAGAGGGTATTAATAGAGCGTTCTTAAACTGGGAGTCTCAATAGGGCCAAGTTTAGATGATGAGATGCATAGTAAAACTGTAATAGGTCTAGTATACTTTACTCCTTATCATATTTTACCACTAAGGGACTTTCACCGTGCAGAGTAGAAATTAACTGTTTTGCATAGTATATTTTACATTTCCTGTTACACTCCATTCTTAATTTCAGCAGGCAGAATGTACTAGCAGTAAACTCTGCTCTCTCAGCTCGGCATCAATGGGATGTCAGTTCTCCTTCTGAAATGTTCCAATGTGCCAGTTCAGAGCTGTTAATTTCACCAAACCATTTTAATTTATTTGTCAGATCATGACAAGACCTGAATTGTAGTTTTGAACTTGTTGCACCTGTGTGGTATAAAAAGGTTTCTTCTTCCTCTTCTCTCCTTCCCAGTTAATGCAAGGTTAAATGCAATTAATACAACTTCAGTACAAGCTGACTTTGCTGTTAAATACTGACATGGTTCATAAGGTAAAGAAGCTTTGGTTACTTTCTGCGCTGTTTTTGAGGAGATGCTTAATTTGTACCTAGTAGTGAGTAGTTTTCTGTGGAGGTGGCAGGAAGTGATACTTTTGAAATGATCCAACTGGTGTCTTTTGGTAACATCTTTAGGATTCTCAGACACAACAACATGCTTTCTTAAAGTATTTTTCCTTCATCATGTTCTATTTTAATTTTAAAGTTTTTCTATTAATTTTCTGCACTGTGGTTTTTAAGATGCCTTTCAAAGCATCTTGTAAGCTTTTTTGGGCCCCCTACCCCCCCCTCCCACTTTTGATCAAAAGAAGTGTAACTATTAAATTGCAGTCACAAAGATTTTTGTCTCATTGTGTTGGAAAATTTTGAAAATGGGATTAATTAAAAGCTTTGATCTGACAATTTACTGTTATACATTTATGGGTAAATCACCTGACAAGACTCTAAAATTAATGCTAATTGTCCTTGACAGAAAACACATAAATAGAAACTTTATATCCTGTTTTACATCTTCCATCTGTGGTCCACAGTTTTCTCATAACTGCTTTAAATGAGGAGTTTATAGAAGATGAAATTCAGAGAGCAACACTGTATGTAGTTTTGACCATGTTACCCAATTTAAACTTAATGAAAGGATTATGTGTTTACTTCAGTCGTTTTTCACCACTGCAACAGCGATCAGTAAGTTACAAAACTTCATGTCAGATGCCTTTTAATAAAGGTCATGATTTCCATCACTGATGTGGTTAATTAGCCAATGTAGGTAGTTTTAAGAAATTAATTTTGTTTATAGTCTCAAATGTTTAAAGATGTCTTTGAGCGCATGTCTTGAAAAACCTTGTGATTCTTTGTTCAGAGGTGGCGAGTGACCTTCATTAATGTATCAGGGGAAACATTCCAATGTATTATTTAGGTTCTGACAATTAGACAGGTTTGTATTCTCCTCAAGCCATAGAACTCCAATGGAGTGTGCATTTGTTGTCTGTCTCCCCCATCAATTATACACTAATATTAGGCAACATAGACAGTAATCTTTTCAACAATTTCTTTTACAGGAAAAAGTACTTCAGTAACCTTAATTCATAAAACCTAGAGCCATCGGGCTGAACAGACCATTGATTTGATTTCCTGCCTCATTTCTTGTCTTTAAGGTGAGGGCATATTTTCCACTTCAGTTTTCTTTATAGAGTTTACCATATATTGATGTTTTATTACTGTAGTTTCTTGCCAGAAATTCTAAGAATAAAATCAGAAAGCAGGTGTTCTACTTTGTAGATCAAGGCCAGTGCTTTTCTCTCATAGATATAACCTTTTCTTTCTTTTTGAGTTACTTTTCCAAATATTCCTGTTATGCTCATTTCCCTTGCACAGATAAACTCACTGCCTCCATGCTGTTCTCAGCCCTTTTTAACTAGAAAACCAATGAAGCAGGTGCCACTGTAGTGTATGCCTAGAGCCCTCAACAGTCAGGTTAATCCTTTGTGTTTGTGCTTGTCAGAGATAAATAGAAAGTCACTGACTGTTTTCAACATCTGATTTTAACAGTTTTCCCTTACCATCCCTTTTTCTTGAAAGAAAAAGAATTGCTTCTGTTAATACCCCTAACAAACTTTAGGCTACAAATAAGCTTATTTCAATGTATTAGTAATCTCTTTGGTTAGTCAGCGGTGATTTAAATGCATCTCGGATTTGTATTCCTAGTTCTAACACCCTTGAAGACGCCTTTCTTGTGTGGAATTTTTTTTCCTCTCTTCAAGACACAGTGCTGGAACTGGTATCCTACCTGGAAGACCAAAAAAAGCATCTGAACTGCTGCAATTCTGTGACATTGCTTGTTTTTCTGTTGCAAGTAGAACAAATCTAGTATTGAAAGCTTGCTGCTTATGATTATGGATGCAGTTTAATGTATTTCTCTGCATTTCTGATGTGATACGAATACAGTGCAGAAAGGGTTAACGTGTGTTGTTTTGGTTGTAGTTTGTTTGTTTTTTTTTTCCCTCCTATGCCTGCTATAGGATTATCTGGACCTAAACACAGGTGTCAAGGGATTTGCACAGAAAAACATCTTTTCTCTCTATTCACAGAGAGACAAGAAGTGGGGTGGAGGGAAAGTGAAAGACTGGTTTATTTTTTTGAACTCCTGGGGTAAGTCTACATGTCGTCTTGGGTACATTAACTTTTGGTAGCCTGACTTTGCAAAACACAAATCCTATGAATTAACTTGGCAGTCAGTTTGGATTTTGAAAGAGGATGTAATGTTCATTAAAGTATTCTAGGATTCATGTGGACATAGCGACTTTTCCATAGTCTGGAAGACTCTACAGGGCTGTCTCTCTCTTTCTGCCTTTTTGAACATGGGCATTTTCTGCTTTCAAGCAACTCTCAGTATAATATCCATTGATGTAAAAGACTGCTTCTTGGGCAGGTGGGCTTACTATTTTTGGTGGTTATACAGTACAAGAATGAGTGAACCTGGCAAGGACTGGATTACTGGAGAGATTTTGAGGGCTCCTGTGTTATCTTGGGAGCAAATCTTTCCTTGCTGTTCTTTCAACTAAAGAAAATACATGAGGCATGATTTCTGTGTGGGATGTTTAAATATCAGTATTCTAACACTCGGGTTTTTTTCTCCATGATTTTTTTCTTAAGAGGTTGGTGTGAGACCCAGCAAAAATCTGACTCCACCTCTCTTCTGCTTAGAAACTTGTTGTAAACATACTTAGTACCAGAGAATGGAATAATTTAGTAAGGATGAAAACCTAGTAAGTGTCTTTTGTCTGTTGTCAAGCCTTATGACCTGTCCGAAGAGCAGCATACTTGTGCAGTTTACGTGTCAGAGTGTTGCTGATCTAAGCAATGAGGGTTAGCATATGGCAGTAATTGGATGTTTCTAGATGCTTGGAGGAACCCTTGTGCTTCACAGAGGTCTACCCATCTCTGATGGGGAAACTCTACCCATGTATTAAGATTTTGAGCTTTACTACCCCTGGTTCATTACAGAATTCCTTCCTACCAGCCAGTATTTCTCTTTTTTCATACCCCACACTGATGGTGCGTCAAGTGGAGCTAATACTGTTCTCTTGAAATTACCTTTCCCTGTGTATCTACCAGATTGCCTGGCACCAGTGGGTGACTTTTACAAGTAAATCTAGCTGGTAGTGAGTTGCCAAATATTTTTCAGTCAGTTCCTATGTCTTGGTGTTTTAAATATCAGTTCTTCCTCCAGGTTACCAGAAGAGAAATATGCAGCATAATGATGAAGGAATCGTGAACTTTGTGTTACTCAAGTGCTAGGATTCCAGGATTTCTATTCCCCTTGTCTTCTAGGTATTTTAGTGCATTTCAGGGAAGGTCACAGAGTCGCTGGTAACGTAGCATCATAGTGGCACTACCCATCTAGGGTGCTGTGCTGTTATGCCAGTTTCTGGTGGAGTTCAGGATCTCATGTGGCCGTAATAGAATTCTGAGCAGAATAGCAGTGCTGGACTTCAGTAGGGCCAACTTCGGCCTTTTCAAGCAGTTGCTAGGGGAAATCCTGTGGGACAGGGTACTTGAAGGTAAAGGGGCCCAAGATAGTTGGTTAGCGTTCAAAGAGTGCTTCTTCCAAGCTCAAGATTGGTGCATCCCAGCGGGTAGGAAGTCAAGGAAGGGTGCCAGGAGACCTGCATGGTTAAACAGGAATCTGCTGTGCAAACTCAAGTGTAAAAGAAGGGTCTATAGATCACAAAAGGAGGGACTGGCCATTGGGAGGAATATAAGAATGTTGTCAGAGAGTGTAGGGAGGCAACTAGGAAAGCTAAGGCCTCATTAGAATTAAACCTTGCTAGAGGGGTCAAGGATAATAGAAAGGGCTTCTTCAAATACATTGCAGACAAGGCCAACACCAGAGGCAATGTAGGCCCACTAATGAATGAGGTGGGTGCTCTGGTGACAGAAGATACAGAGAAGGCAGAGTTACTGAATGCCTTCTTTGTCTCTGTCTATACTGCTGGAGGCTTTCCTGAAGAACCCCATAACCCTGAAGCCCCAGAGGAAGTCAGGACAAAGGAGGAGTTTGCTCTGGTAGATGAAGACTGGGTTAAGGAGCGGTTAAGTAATCTGGACACCCATAAATCCATGGGTCCTGATAGGATGCACTCGCAGGTGCTGAGGGAGATGGCAGAAGTCATTGCTAGACCACTCTCCATCATCTTTGGCAAGTCATGGGAAACAGGGGAAGTGCCTGAGGACTGGAGGAAAGCAAATGTCACACCAGTCTTCAAAAAGGGCAAGAAGGAGGACCTGGGTAACTATAGACTGCTCAGCCTCACCTCCATCCCTGGAAAGGTGATGGAACAACTTATTCTTGATGCTCTCTCTAGGCATATCAGGGATAAGAAGGTCATTAGAGTCAGTCAACATGGCTTCACCAAGGGGAAGTCATGCTTGACCAACCTGATAGCCTTTTGTGAGGATATTACCAGGTGGATAGATGATGGTAAAGCAGTAGATGTGGTCTATCTCGATTTCAGAAAAGCATTTGACACTGTCTCCCACAGTATCCTTGCGGCTAAACTGAGGAAGTGTGATCTGGATGATCGGGTAGTGAGATGGATTGTGAACTGGCTGGAGAAAAGAAGCCAGAGAGTTGTGGTGAATGGGATGGAGTCTAGTTGGAGGCCTGTATCTAGTGGAGTCCCCCAGGGTTCGGTATTGGGAGCTGTACTATTCAATATATTCATCAACGACTTGGATGAGGGAATAGAGTGCACCCTCAGCAAGTTTGTTGATGATATGAAACTGGGAGGAGTCGCTGACACGCCAGAAGCCTGTGCTTCCGTCCAGCAAGACCTAGACAGGCTGGAGATTTGGGCGGGGAAAAATTTCATGCAGTTTAACAAGAGCAAGTGTAGAGTCTTGCATCTGGGCAAGAACAACACCAGGTTCCAGTATAAGTTGGGTACTGACCTGTTGGAGAGTAGTGTAGGGGAGAGGGACCTGGGGGTCCTGGTGGACAGCAGGATGACCATGAGCCAGCACTGTGCCCTCGTGGCCAAGAAGGCCAATGGCATCCTGGGGTGTATCCGAAGGGGGGTGGTCAGTAGGTCAAGAGAGGTTCTCCTCCCCCTCTACTCTGCCCTGGTGAGACCGCATCTGGAATATTGTGTCCAGTTCTGGGCCCCTCAGTTCAAGAGGGACAGGGAACTGCTGGAAAGAGTCCAGCGCAGAGCCACGAGGATGATTAAGGGAATGGAGCATCTCCCTTATGAGGAAAGGCTGAGGCAGCTGGAGAAGAGGAGACTGAGGGGTGACCTTATTAATGTTTATAAATAAGTGAAGGGTGAGTGTCAGGAGGATGGAGCCAGGCTCTTCTCTGTGACATCCATTGATAGGACAAGGGGCAATGGATTCAAGCTGGAACATAGGAGGTTCCACTTGAATATGAGAAAAAGCTTCTTTACAGTGAGGGTGACAGAGCACTGGAACAGGCTGCCCAGAGAGGTTGTGGAGTCTCCTTCTCTGGAGACATTCAAAGCCCGCCTGGATGAGTTCCTGTGTGATCTGATCTAGGTGTTCCTTCTCCGGCAAGGGGATTGGACTAGGTGATCTTTCGAGGTCCCTTCCAATTTCTAACATTCTGTGATTCTATATGTAATTCCTTAATAAGAAAAATCTAGGTTTCCATGACTATTAATGAGGAAATTTACAGTGTAAAATGAAGGTGCCTTTTTCTTAAAACGCAGACAAACTGAACAGCTGTTAACTTCCGTTGAATGCTTATGTCTAAAGCACTTACCTGTTAGTCCATGAAATATTTTAATTGTCTGCCATTTGGCTGGCTGCCTGATAATGTCTTTTTTTTTTTTTTTAATATAAAGGGGCACCCATACAAGTAGTCTAGTTCCAGAACCCTTGTGAAATGCTGTCTAATTCTGCTGATGTAGTTGGCTGTACACAGAAGAATGGGTTCAGGCTGGAAAGTGAGAAGTGAGATTTTCCTCTTCATGTTTCATTTCAACCAGTCCTGGCAATGAATGAATTACATTGAAAACACTGTTCATGACTCTACTTGTGCTGGTACTGTAAAGGTCTGTGATACGTACTCTAGGACTCTAACAGAGTAGAGCTCTATTACTGTTTGATTCTAACCTTTAATAGACTTTAAGATGCTGTCATTTGCCGCATCTCATTTACAAAAATTAAGGGTTGTTTTTTTCTCCATCATATTATGGCTTACGTGCATGTCATTCAATTATCAGAAACACATAAAACCAATTACTTGTAATTTATCCAGACTCTTTAGATCAGGGAAAAATACATCTGTCTTTTTAATTTGAAAAATGAATTTTGCAAATTGCAAGCCATCAACACAAGGACATTTCTAAATTATTTTGGTTGAGGGAAGTGTTCTGTGACTTTCTGTTTAATTAGGATTAATTATGTTGTTGAATATGCTTATGCTTTTTGTAAGGGAGGAAAACATGATAGTCTACTTAATATTTAACAAGCCCTAGAAATGAAGGCCTCAAAAAAAAACCAAAACGAATATTCTATATTGAGGGACGTAAAGGCCCTTAAAAAAAAAATCTGTCAGTAATTTTTTTGATTTCAGTAAAAGAGGGATTTCAAATGCTGATTTCCAAAGAAATTAGAACAGAGATGTTAAGGAACAAATACATTCAGCAGAATATTTTTTTCCAGTGGTTTTGTTGTACTTCAGTCAAAAATGACACTTGCATAGGCTTTTTGAGAAAGAGAGGTCAGGTTTTGGAGTCTGTATCAACATGTCATTCCACGTTTACTTTTAAGTAGCACCTCATAAGGAAGGCAGAGCTTGCAGTGGCAAGTGTGAAACTTTGGCAGGTTAGAATTAGATTCTCTATACTAGTTTAACTAAAAAGTCTGAAAAAAACCAACCCAACAAAACCCCCCCAGCAAATCCTTCAGGATTTGGCCCAATGTGTATATAAAACATTTATCTGAACTTAATACATTACCTAGTATTAATTATCTATTATTAGCGTGTTGAAGAGTACAAACATAATGTTTAGGGTTTGGGTTTTTTTTTTTTTTGGCAGTGTTTCAGTTATGGTACTCCTAGCTTTTTTCTGATTACTTTAGAAGAAGAAATAGTAAAACTCCATCAATTTATTTTCTTTTGCTTTGTCTGGTGTGTGTCTTCCACATGTTACATTTACTATAGATTTGTCTATACGTGGTTGAAAATTTCTGGCTAAAGGAACTCCTAACTTCCTAGTGATAGGCCTTGCATGATCTTCTGCTGTGGTAAGTTTTTTTCTTTACCAAAAAAAATGGCAGTGGATGTAGGAACTCTTAAATAAGCAGTTGCATAAAGATGTAGGGGTGATCCTTGTGAACTGGGCATTACAGTTGTATCTACTTAAGATTCTTTTTATAACCATAAATGTCTGTAAATTGGGCAATCCATTCTGGAGGAACTTGATGTGGTAAAGAAATGACTGAGACAGAGGAAGGAAATGTTATCTGTATTCCTCTGGGTGCCTGTCTTGTTTGGAAACATGTATGAATGAGAAATAGGACATGGAGAAAGTGTGCGACAACCTTTGCTAGAAGTTTTGAACAAAGTCAGTCCAACTGAATCATCTTTGATTCTAAACCCCTCTTCTGTGTGCTGACATATTTCTCTGCAGAAACTGGATTTCCTTTGTGCCAGTGCTCCCTGTGGCTCTGTGCTCACATTTCCCACAGCAAGGTGAAATTATAAGGCAGCTTGTCTGAGCAGATGTGTCTCGAGAGCATGAGAGACTCCTTCCATTGTGAAGGGGGCCAAGACCGAAGGGCTTGGAAGGAAATAGTCCCTGAGCCTGTGTCTGTCTGTGTCACTGTGCCCTGGAGGTGGTACAGACTCACTGGTCAGACTCGGGGAGCTCATCCGTGATAATCTCTAATCGTTTATAAATATAGTGGCCCATGATGTGGTGCGCACAAACTATTTCTACCAATGTTGTTTCTGCACCACAGCCCTGACAAAGTATTTTATTTTATTTTTTTATTGTAAGCTTGAATCATTTCTGCAGGGAAACCTGAAGAAAAGTTAATTGAATGTGGCTCTGCTTGAAAAATGAGAACACTTTTCTTAGCATACTATGAATATATAGTCCTGAAAAAGTAATGTTCAGTTGCATTATTTCTCTCTGGCTACTGTAGCTTGCCAAATACATATATACTTTCTCCACTACTGTATTTCATTTTCCTGTTTACTATATTACATTAGAATTACTATTAAATTATCAAATGGAACCATCATGTGTTGCTTAAAACACAGCTACTGTTCTTGGCATTATTTGCATTTAGCTGTTAAAGTGCTGTATAAATAGTTTTTATGATCACAATTGGAACACCAGCTAGTTAACAGAAAGAACAAAAAGCTTTTTTAAAAAAATCCCAGAAACTTTGAGGTGAAGAGGTACTGTGTCATTTGTCCTCTCTAATTCCAGTCATTAAGGTTTCACAGATCATTTTTCTCTTGGCTAAACTGTTCTTACACTGGTTTTATTTTTTCTTTTTTTTCTCCCCTGATTGTTAGTATATCTGTGAGACCAGTACTAAAACTGGTGAATCAAGGTTAAAGCCTCATTCTGCTACACAGCATTCTTTGTAGCTGAGATGGCCTGTACCTCAGAAAAGTTGGACCTCAGAAGCAGGCCAGAGTGAGGAAACAGAATTATGACAACAGCTTTTAGGATATTAAGAGCTACAGTTATAGATACAACCTTTCCTCTTCTGCTCACCCCCCGATTTTTTGTTACCTTCTGTTTTTTGCATTTATAACGGTCACTTTGGGAGCTTGTGTCCGTTTAAAAGATGACAAGTTGGTTTTGTTACGTATTTTTTTGGAGAAGTTCAAAACAGGACCAGAGATAAGGACTCTGATTACTTTTTACTGCCATTGGTAAAAAGAAGATAATATCCTGGCCTCCTTTTCAGCACAGATTATGCAAATGGCTTAATTTTGAATGATGAAATCTTAAGAACATCCAGGGACAGCCTATGTGTTCTTAATAAAGTCTGTGGGAGTCTTGCCAGTGAAAAAGCACATAATGTTCTTAGTCACATTTTTGCTTTCACTGTTTAAATGACTTAGGAATCCATTTTATAAAACGTACTACATAATGCAGTATCTTTCTTCATCACTGTAATGGACTCCAATGCCTGCAGTAGCTACTGCATGCTGGACTTCATCTGCTTTCATTCTAACTAGTTGACCTAATCGTACAGGGTTGCTTAGAAGGAGGGCCTTGGGTGTCAGAAGTACCCCTATGTATTGTGTGTTAAGAGAAGAGCCCCTGGAAATTATTTCCAAAGTCTTTGAACTGCTATGAACTTCCAAAAGTTTAGGAGACAGGGTTCAGGCTAATAAACTGCCTAAGAAATACATAGCTAAGGAAATAATGTTCCAAAAAATGTTCCAGTGCAGAGAACATATTCTGTGCCCAGTGTGATCTGGTAACTGGATTGACTTCTGCTGTAAGTTAACCATTAAAGACTTTTTATATTACCCAATTTTTATAACCCCCTGTCCATCTCTTTTATGTAAAGTTATGGTATGACTTGTAAAGTAATTCCCCAGACATGCAAAATTTCATAAGAGCAACAGTCAAAAAGTTCTCACGTTCTGCTGTCTAAATTTCTTGTGCTTATTTGCAATGCTTGCAAGATTAATGTGGACGGAAATAAAATCTTTGGCTTGATTGTATGTAGACTAATAATTCCCATGCAGGAAGCTGTAGTATTTAACAAGAGCTTGGTTATAAATTAGTCTTTCCTCCTGGTGATGTAGCCAAGAATGGGAAAATTAGAACTGGACATGAGCAATTTTAGGTAATGTTCATGTGGTGCTACTTCCCTTTCCAAACTACTTGCTGTTGAGTGGTTTGAAATTTCATGCCTTGTGTGGGTTTGAGATGGAAATGGGGGGGAAAAAAAATTCCATTTTGATGGAGTACAGCACTAAACTTCAATTTCATCGTGGATATTAAGCAAGGTAATTAGATTTTTCAGTTTTCAAGCTGGAAAGCTTCATAGCCAATATGAAAAGACATTGCTAAATTAAATAAATCAGAATTTGCTCTGTGTGTAGGAAATGCAGTATGGCTAGAGCTGGTAAGCTGCTTTGTGCAGAGTATTTTTGCTGGTTTACACTTTTTAACAAAAGTATTGAAGCAAACACAGATGTTTTCTGCTGCTTAAGAACTGGTTAGGTCATGAAATTCTGAAGTAGGCTAAAGGTTTAAGAACTGGTTCAAGCGTGATATTATTAGGCCAGGCCAAGGTTAAGACAGAGTAACTTGCAAGAATGGTAAATAACATTCATAGTTAGGAATATTATTGTTGCTGTGTCAACTTTAATTTTACTAGGAACTTTCTAGGCCTTGTTGGCAAGAATGTATTTTAATGGAAAATTTTTGAAATTAACAATATAATTTATATTTAAAGAGTACTGGAAATTGTCCTAGTGCTTTACAAACTGCTTAAAAGAGTAAGGAGATCCTTGTTCTGAGGAGTTTAGAGTTTAAAATGCTGTTCGCTTCATCAAAAACCAATACATGAATGTCATGACTACCCTTTATTTTTTCTATATTGCACTGGGAACATGAAGTATCTTTTCATAATTTAACAGACATTTATAACTTACAACACTTCAAAAGACAGTGTTTTATGGTTGCATGCAATTCCATTCTGCAGTACAAATTAAAACTTGCTTAACTGTCTTAGATAAGCATCGCCAAGTAACATTTCTTGTGCTGCATGAGATGACTGTTCTGAAAGTCAAAATAGCTTTCTAGAGAATATTTCGCATGTTAATTTCTCTACCTGAATGTATTTGCCAATGTAATTCCAGGAAAGTTTATGAGTTTGCTTATATAACCTATGTGTGTAACACTTGAGTATCCCAATAATCTTCAAGTAAACCATTTTCCTTCCACTTCCCTGCAGCATTTTATACTGAAAATTTAAAAGTTGGGATGTTTCACTTCTGCTTTAACATCTCTTGTATTTACATTGTTCCTACAATGTCAAGCTGCAGAAATGAGAATTGTGTAGCAATGCTAGGACCATGGTTTATGGCACAGTGAGTAAGTAGGGATTATTGTGTGTGCTTAGAAAATCACACTACATAAACTATTTCACAACAGTGGGGTTTGCTTTTCACTTACAGGACTTTGATCTGTCTGCAGGGTGTTTGTCATTACTGCTTTGTATCGCATCTACATTTAACAAGGCATCTGAGGAATCATGAGGTTTCTTTCCTGTCAATTTTTTAAACGAAATAGAATGCTTGCTGCTCAACAAAGGCTTTTATTTTTATTTATTCAAATATCAGAAAAACAAAGAACCATAGAGTTTTATTAGTTGCAGATAACTTGCCCAGACAGCTGTGCTCTCAGCATGTTGTCAAAATAAAACTTGTCTGAGAAGCCAAAGCAGCCTAGGAAGCTAATCAATTTAAAACGCAGAGCAAAAGTTATGGGCAGCTCCAAGGTATTAACAGTGTTAAGTAGTCTGCCAAGGCACTGGAAAATCACTGTCAGAGCGATGCAGTATTTTTCCTGCTTGGTGTTAACAATCTGGAAACCAAGAAAACAACTAAGCACAGTAATGTTTACTAACAGTTCATCTAGTGAAGGAAGATGTCCTGTCTGGGAAAAATCTACTGGGAAAGGAAGAGCTCCACTGGAAAACCTCTGAAGCCCTAATGGCAACTTAGTTGTTTTCATTATCTTTGAAAAGCCAAAAGACACAAGCAAATTTGTTGCTTTTCTCTTGAGAGCCCGCAGTTCTATTAACACCATTTGTTGCCCATGCTAGTTTGATGTGTGACCGTCTCCTGAAAGTCTCTCCATTTCCACAAAGGTTGACAGGCCTTCAGTTAAAAATGCCTTTAAAAAATGCTTTATAGTATCTTAAAGTGTATCTGTGTCAATGTAGATAAGAAAATGAAGGGAGCTAGGCCTCGTGAGGCTGGGCATGAGCTTTGTTTCACGTGAGAATGTTTGGTTTGTCAATTTTGAGTAACTTTCAAAAGCACAGTGAGATTTTCACATTGTTAATAACAGGATTTGATGTCAAAAGGAGAAGTTAAATGTGAATATAGGCACCAACTTAAGAAATCAAATAGAATTAACTGATACACTTAGAAAATTTTCTGAAAGGAGTAGCATAACAGAGCAGTATGCGTGTTACTGTACTGGCAGCATTTTTCTTCTGTGTGGTGGGGATAAATTGCAAATGAGTAAATCCTCTACTGGCAGCTTTCATGTTTTCAGGTTTCCTGCAGGCTCTCACTACTGCATTGTAGCTCGTTGCAGAGCATGAGTTGTGTGGTCGGTGCCCACATCACTCATGGAGAGCTCCATGTCAGTGACTGCATCCAGGAATTCAACAGGTGCTTGAAGAAAAGCATGCTGAGAAGTGCTGAAAGTGATGTGAGCTATCACTATTTCTTCTTAATTAGAAAAGGGTTCTGGACAGCATGATGTCTCCTCCTTTTGGTGATACCTCTTCTATATTTGTCTCTTCCTTTTGATTCAAATTCTTTTGTCTTATAATGTGGAAATCTCTCTGTGCTTTTAAAAGTCACTCATAATTTACAAATCAGTTAGACATTTTTTTCATGAATGACAACCAAGGATCTGTGCCTGCAAGTATCCCTGCGTGAAATGGGCTATTTAAAGCAAAATCTGTTTGCTTCAGAGAGAAGAAAAATGCTCAGAATTTGAATGATGTGTCAAAATGTCAACCAAGTTGTCAGCCAAATGTGGCAGCTGTTCCATTCTTAGGTTCATGTTATATAAAAGATAACCAAGGAATGTTATGGCTGTTTTTATTTGTTTAATGAAATATTTTTTTTTATTAGAAATGACTTTTTCAGCAATCCTCTTTGACAGTAAACAGCCAAACCTTTATCTAGGTTTCGGAATAAACTGCCTGCTTCCAAAATCTTTGCAAACTGTTGTGGGTGTTGAACACTATTAGCGATCTAGCCCAGTTTTCTCCCACATTCTTCTGTGCTTTATTTTCATGTTCTCCAGCCGCCCTTGCCCCCTTTCATTCCAGTACTGCTAATCAACATGCTGTGTATTGCAAAGTAAAGCAAATAAACCATCTACTGCTTGTTCTTCAAACTTTGCTGCTTGCCTTTCATCTCTTCTTTTCCTTCCCATTGTAGCTGGCAGTGAACAAATGGAGGTGAGAGGAGAAGACACCAGAAAAAGATGCGTCTGATTGCACAGTAGAGTTAATATTTAATGGTACGTTTCCTGTTTTGGGCACTTGCTACAGAAATTTCTGCTCTTCAGGACTGATGTATACAGGCTTCCTCTGCCCCAACCCTTGCTGCAGTCAAGGGAAGTTTCTCCTGATTTTTGTCTGGAGTCCCTACTGTTAGGCAGTGCCTTGACCTCTGTTCCTCAGCAGGCTCTCTGACTCCAGCCTTTGTTTTGTTCATCAGTGTTCCTCTTTGGTAGGCAGCCCTCAGCAGGGATGCTGCCGGTGCCTTCTAAACACTTCGTATAGATCTCAGGTCAGGAAACGAAAATAATCGATTGCTATTCTTTTGTGTGTGTGACAGTCAAGAACTAAAAGCTCCCACAAGATGCGAACAACATGATTCTACTGTATCAATTCTGACTTTGAGAGATGTGTACATTTCCATCAAATGGGAATGATTTACTTATTTTGGGTTATTAGAAATGTCACATCCCATAGACAAAGCCCTGTTAAAATCAGCTTGGGTTCCAGGTTATTTTTTAGAAGATGAGGGGAGTAGAGAAAGGAACAGTAGAGAGAAAGACAGTAGGTTGAATTGTATGGATGCATACAGTATGTGTATATGACTGTGAAACTGCTTCATATTTTTTTCATATGGGAAACTAGATTTTCATAGGGGAACTGGATTTAAAATTGAAAGATGACATATTGCAAGAGCAGCAATCTATTTATAGATGCTTAACCATACGTTCATGTGTTTTCAGAATGTGTTTATAAAAGCAGTGTAAATGGCTTAATAAAGACAAATGATTTATAGCAGAATTGTGGAATATATAGCAGCTTTAGAATTATGACTTCGGTCAGATCCCCTTATGATACCTACCTCCATTAACCCAGCAGGAAAGATGGCAAACAAGCTATTTCTGGTGGAAAAACAGACGCCACATCTGTAGTTGAGTTTTTCTAAGTAAATGATATTGCAAAATGTGAGTTTTCTGTAGGGTTTGTTGAACTGAATTGACCTTTGCAACACAGCTTTATTCTCTTTAGCGGTCCTGAGGTTTTGAAACAAATCAATAAATTGAGCAGTAACACTTCACAAAGACCAGATGGTCTTCGCCCGGTACTTCTAAAGGAATTAAAATGTGAAATTACCAGGCTGCTGCTGTGGTATACTGCTTAAATCTGCCTCAGTGCAGAAGGAATAGCAGGGAGTAATTATTACTACCAGCCTTTTTAGTGTTTCAGTGTGTGGCTGAGTTCACAGACAAGTAAGTCTAACTTATCAGTATAGCATAAGAAAAGAGTAGGGTAGTCAGAGGAATGGGCAAACGTGTGTTGGAGAGTTATCACTGTAACTTTTATGAAAATAAATAGTAGTTCCTTGGAGAAGTTAACAAGTATTTTATGGGTGACAGAATTTATCTTCTGTGCATGGATTTTTCTAAAAAGCTTCTTAAAAATTATAAAAAGTTTTAAGGAAATTGAACAAGCATTGTATTAAAGAGCAGGTCTTTTATGCATTTGTGACTTTTTTTAAAAAAAAAAAGAGGAAGGACAAGATTGTGTGTTTTAATGTGGAGGACAATTGCAAGGCCTGAGCTATGTAAAAAATGTGATCTGGGAAAGGAGGTAGATAGGTGACAATTTACTGTTGATACAAAATGACTCAAAATATTCTAATTAAAACTGACTGGAAGCTTACAGAAATGATTGGATGACAGAGGAAATTGAATATTGATAAATGAATTGCTGTCTGTGGATGGGAAGGAACCTTAGTCAAAGTCATGGATGAGTTTTAAATTTGCTAGTTGGGAAATAATCATTGTCTATAGTTCCTTGCATGAAAATGTTAACTGAATTACAATCAAGCTGTCACATATGTAATTCTTGGTGTAGATGCTAGTTATGCTACATTGTTCAGTACAGAGTGGCACTGCTGATGTGATATTAGGAGGACGATTCAAATTCCCTACCTATCTAGGAAAAAATGTCTCCATTAGAGGCCCTAGAAGAAGCAGTCCTGGATCAGCAAATCTAATCCTTATTTTGTAGGCAACGCATAGATTTTTTTTTTTTTTTTGGTTGGTTGGTTTTTGGTGTTGATACCATGTTTAGGAGGTGCTTCCAGAACCCCGCTGCTCTAAGAGTCAAGTTGGAACCTTCATTTCACTTCCAGATTAACTTTGATTTTATTTATTAATTTATTTGGCCATCAGAAATGAATTTGTTTTTAAATAACATTTTTAGTGTAAATGGATCTTCTCTCCCATGGTGCTTTTTTTTCAAGTCATTCTATCTAATGAGAGGTGGCAGTTAAAATCCAAAAGACAGTACTTTGCTAAACTGGTCAAAGATAACACTCTCTTTCAGGAGATCCCCCTTGGTCCTCATAATAACGTATGACTAATTCACCTTTTTTATGAATACAACTATGCTTGGTATAATAGGTGTGCTAGATATATTGCTTTGTAATGTAGTTAAATGGTTTAGAAGAGGTTTAATGCAGCCATCCACATGATGAAGCAAATGACTTTTGAGAATCCATGAAGACTGACTGTGTAATACTCATTAAATTCCTTATTTGTTGCAAAGATGCAAAATCTGGCATTTGTTAGAGACAGAAGAAAACATTTGGATGTTTTTGGTCAAAGGTATATATGGAAAATTATACTGCAAAGCATCAAGTAAGTGATAAGAATATATAATGACACAGTTTGAGAACGAATGAAGCTCTCGTCAACAGAAGTTGGTAAATTTTGTGGGAAATTTGCTGTATAGTTTCTTAGTTTCTTATTGCTCCAATAAAGCTTCATGCTTGCGTGTAAAATTCAAATAAGATGCTTTAAATAATGGGGGTTTCAGTCAGGCACTAAAGCCCAAATTTACATAAAATTAAGGAAATTGTTTAAAGAAGAATGTGGCAAAGAAGTTTGTAACTTGCTAAGTGGAAGCTAAATAATTTTATCACTATCCAGTGTTCACCCTTATGCAAGGATAAATAATTTATTTTACCGGCAGTTCGGTAACTAGAAACACTCTGTGTCAAAGCTAAAGGAGTGGTTTGGCTTACATTGTTTTTTGAGGACTATATTATGTTGCAAATCTAATGCTATTCAATGAATAATAAAGAATTTGTGTATTTTTCAGGGATGTTATTTCTGTAATTTTCTAAGTGAATATAACAATGGAGAGAACCTTCTTCTCCCATTGAATAGAGAACAGTTAATCTTGCATTTGACAATTCTGTAATCTGATTTATATCCAGTTCACTGCTGGCCACCTGTGAACGTGTTTTGTTTTCTTTTTTTTAAATCTTGAGAGCACTCATTTGTCTGTGACGGATGGTTCCCTTGGACTGGCTCAGGATCTTGGGTCTGCCACAACAGCTGGGTGCTTAATTCAGACATTCAGAGTTACTGAATCTTGATTTTTTGGTAGGGGTTTCAGTAGGCTTGTAGACTGGCTACTGCACCCTGTTTTAGAAGGAAAGTTGCCTTTCATACTGTGGTCTTTGCTACAGTCATCTCCTGTGGAGTTATGTCGCGTGGCATGCAAAATGAACAGTAAAGTAACCTGACTGGCTGACTGGTCTTCTAGATGCTAGAATGAAGCAAGTGTTATCTTTTGCCAATGGTATCAATATTGTTTTCTTGATTTAGTACTTTAGACAAAATGGTTTTATTGGTTCTGGGTTTTTTTGCAGGTGGGTGGAGAGGGATGTTGTGATTTTTTTTTTTTTTTCCCTCTTTCCTATAATGTGGTACAGGTTCCCTGAAATTAAGCCCAAATATGTACATTATTTCTTTTTCTTTGTTTTCTGTCTGTCCAAGTCCCTGGAGTAATAATGCTATCAGTATGCCGGTGATGCACTGCTCCATCTTGCTTTTTTTATCAAGCTATTCAACTCCTTTTGCTTGCGCAGTGCTCAGCTAAGGTTGACTGGCTGGAACTATGTAAGGGCAGTGGATAGAGGGAGGTTATCTGAGATACTACAAACATTTATCCTTCTCTTGGTGGGGTGGCTTATTATTCATTTGAATAGCTTGCTTTATCAGGTTTTTATTGTACTCAGAACTCTTCTGAAATTAACCTGTTGCACTAGTGGCCAAAAATGTTCTTGATTTGTGTGTAAATTTTTGGACTTCTCCTTTCAGGACCAAACTCTTCTGTCCGTAGATGACTTTCAAGGCTTCTGGTTTGACCTGTTGGGGTATATGGTGTGTGTGACATTTGCCTTCTAAAAGCAGAGATGATTTATGTCCAATGTATAATATTAAATTCTGTGCAATATGTTGTATGTGTTTAACATGATCATACGTCACAAATTCTCTTTTCTCTGTGTGACTATGCACCTGCTTTCATGTATAATACATCTGATGGATTTCAGAGGGCATTTAGAGTGAAATTTAGAGAAGTGTCTGAAAGAGATGTTGCGCAGAGTAGTTGTCTTGGTCTAGCATTTCTTGAGAGTGTCTCAATCCACATACTCAGATATGATAGCTGAAGTGATAGTGAGGTGTTTGAGCAAACAGAACTGTTGATAAAATTAAACTTTGAAATTGGTATTGAAGTAGGGATCTAAATTCTATAATCTTGCCCCATGCACTGTTGTCCTGTCTGTGATGTGGTTGATGTTGTGTTTATGTACAGGTAGCATATAAAGCAGAGGTTAAAAGCTGTACTTGGACTTTCTTGGAATTAAATTACTGTTTAGGAGTTCTTAGTTAAATACAAAGGGGGCATCTGTATGTGTGTTTTCTTTACAGTGGTGCTGCATATTTTTATAGTGTACCCTGAATATTGAGACAGGACTTCAGGCTCTGATTTGTGAAAAGAAAATGAAATAAAGGAAGGAATGTGAGCTGAATTAAATAACCCCATTCCTATCTTCAATGACAAAAAGAACAGGAGCTGCCTGAAATACTGCTCTGACTCAAAAATCACCACAGTCAGAAAGTAACCTGAAAGCCCTGTTACCACACAAATCCACCAAGCTGATTTGCTTTGAGGGAAGATGAAATGATGCTGATGTCCAGAGGTGCCAAAATTTTGGTTTCCACAAGTGATCAGCCTGCTCCACTGTCCAAAGCACATGAAGAGTGAAAGGAAGAAAATCAAAATGAGTGTAAAGCTCATTTTACAACAAAGACGGAGTCCTGAGAATGGTGCTGTGTATGTTCTCCTTTCCTGTTGCGTAGTGTGCTAAATTGCCATAAACAGACCCAGAGATGATCAATTTAAAAGGTGCTACAGAAGAGCTGGATGAAACATCTGGGAACAGACTTTCCCCCTTTTATTTTATCGTTGCCGCAGGATACCGTTTTAAAATATGACACCATCTCTTTCTCCTGGCTACAGAAAAGGATTAGGAGAGGAGGAGAGCTAATAACTGACATCAGCATGAGATGCGTTGAGCAAAATTAAAGCAGTCAGAAAAGATAATGGAAGCTAAAGCAGCGATACTTTTATGAGAGTTGAGCCACAAAGCAGGGGCCTCAAGGCAGCCCAAATCAGTCACAGCTCTTCAGATACTGAAATAAGTGAAAAATCCACTGACAGAGACAATACTGCCTGACGCATGATGGGCACCTAGTGCCATCAGTGCTTTAAAGTCTTGAACGCATCCCCACGCCTTTATACAAGCATCCGCTCAGACACTTGACTGCATTTACTACAGTGCACTGAGACGTATGGCCAGATGGATGACATGGGGCTTTCAAATATGGGAAATACCAGGCAGAACTGACAGGGAGCTGTAGAAGGAGGAACCGCTTCATTCCTTGTTCTAGGGCAGATGCCTGTCACATCACATCGCTGACCCCAAAAGCTGCCTTTGCTGCTATGGGAAATGCAGAGCTAATGAGAACGGATGAGAACTACCACTTTGGAAGAACTGTGGATTTGGATTGCACGAAAACACAAGTTTGCCTGACTTGACATTTTTTATTTATTTTATTTTTACTTTCTGTATCTGAGAGAATTGTTAAAATGAATTATATTGTACACCAAACTTTGAGATGCCTAGGGCAACACTCAGGTTTTTAATATTTTAGCTGCAATGTGCCTGTAATATGTAAAAGGACTTTTTCGTTTCTAAACTGCAGCTGTTCTATACGCCTGCTGATATCAGAAATACCTCTGCTTCTGCTGTGCTGCCTCCACTGATACTGATGTTATTTGGTTTTCACTCACCCTCACTCCAGTCAGTTATTATTGCTTAAGGGCTTGAAAGAGATGATTACTTAAGTAGGGGAGCAATTTAATGTAGGTGGAATGTGAGGAGCTTTCTAAGGAAGGAGATAATGGAGTTGGTTTTAACTCTTACTCTATGCAGCAAAAATTCTTGCCTGTCCTTCATGGATGTGGTCTGTCTGTCAAAAATGTCTCTATGCATCTTGCTGATTTATTCCAACTTTTCATTTTGGGTAAGGAGTGAGGTAGAAGTAATTCTTGTCTCTTATAGGGGTAGCCACATAATTTCTTCCTTATTGTTTCTTTTCATTTGTCATTTACTTTAGAAAGAACCATCTGTGAGTTTGTATAAACATTTGAGTGCAGGGACTAATAAAACAATTTTATGGATGGTAATTCTTTTGTAGCTATTTATATTTATTCAGAGACTCACAGAGAACTCTACAGAGGCCTTCTGCTGCCAGCCTGTAATGATTGCAGTCCTAAGACCAGTATCAAGCACTGCTTAGAGTCCTTATGGTCTACTCAGATTAATGACAGTGGCTGCTCTGTGCAAATAAATGTCATCTGTACAATTTGGCAAATACGTATGTCTAGGACAGGCACAATGTGAGGTCAAGTTAATTGAGAAAACTTAAACCCCACCATTTTAACCTAAAGGAATGGGTTAAATGAATGGGAGTGAATAAAGGCAACTGCAAGAACTGTTTGTTGTGTTATATTTAGGTCCGAGTCACGGTATTTAGGTCTTTGCTTCTGATTATATCCAGATGTTGAATATGGGAGAGAAGAAACCTTAGGCAGTCTTTCCCCTCTGGTTGTGGATCTGTTATTGACTACAGGGCAAAGTATGCTGCTTACAGCCAGGATGCCTCTATTAACTCAGGATTCTGGAAAATCAATGAAACCGTAGATTCCTTGATCTCTCATACCTCCAGAGTGTGCTCATTCACTGTAATCCCTTGTCAGGAGGGTCTCTGAGCCCATGCAAGATTTCTGTCCTGCTGAGGTTGGATATCTCTGACATCTTTTTTATTTCGGCACAGTAGAATCTATTTGTCTGATGAATTTACAAGAATTGTATTGTTTAACGCATTCTGTCTCGTTCATATCATCTCACCCACTTAGGGGAGTGTGTGTTGTAGTTCTTAAAAAGCAGGATTATTGTGGATGTTGCATTTTTTGTCACAGAAAGCTTAGTACTACCCTGGGTACTGAATTTCCTCTCCATGAAAATAATACTAATATTAAAATATACTAATTGTAATTTTATATTGGGAAATGTAATGAAGGCTTTTTTTAATTAATTCAAGATTTTCTACCAAATCCTTTGAAGAAAGAGGCCTCTTCATAGAAGCCTGTGATGTCATGCTGCTGTTTAACTCTTCATTAACTGTAATACCTAAAAGTCTTAAGGCCCACTGGGAAGAGAACAGAAAGAAGAGAAGGTTGTGCTGCCAGGTTTTTGCCAAAAAGTAAAATGAAAATAGTTGCTAAAGTGTCAAGCTTTGTGTGTTCAAGAATGTGATGTTAAATGAATTAAAGTACTGAAAATGGCTTTGGATGTTGAAGACAACATCAACATCAAAAGATACAGCATAACTTCCTAGAGCATTTCATTTTGAGTTCTTAAAGGAAAGGAGGCCTAGAAAAAAGGAATATTTCTTCCTTCTGCAAAAGCAGAAGTGAAGTCTTGAGTACATTTTCAAGAGAAAACATACTGTACAACATCAACGCAACAATACAAAATCAATAGGAGATTCTGAAGATGCTCTTTTTTTGTGAATTCAGCAGCGCTGCAGGGAAAAAAGTGCTGATCCTTTGAAAACTGTAAAAATTACTGCCTCTGAAGAAGTGTTAGCAAAATATATTCAGCAATTATAATAGCCAACTGTGCTTAGAAACTTGCTATTAGCATGATTTTCTGACATGACATCCATGAAAACATTTGTAAATTGGGTCCTAAGAGATTGGTAGATGGTATTCAAAAGCTTCCTTGTTAGATTTTAAACAATACATATTGCATACATACAGAAGTGTGGTTGTGCAGCACTTAAAAATTATTTCTTTCCCAGGCTGCCCATTTTAAATATTTTTTTTTCTGTAGGTGTCACTGTAGCATAGCAGATGGAAAACCCTTCTCTTAATGAAAGTATAGAATACACACAGATCAGAACAAGCTGTAATCTGGTTTACTGTGCCATGGTTGTCATATCAACAATGAGGTTTCCCAGCAACTAGCAGAATAAATTATTTTAAAGGTTTATTTACTTATCCTTTTTAATAATGAACCTGATGCAAGAGATTTTTTCCCCCCTGTGTAATTGTGTGGCAATTAAGAAAGGCTCATTTACATTTTGTCATCATGTTAATACTATTAAAATGAATGTTGTTAATAGAATTGAAGCTGATAGAATTAATGAAGATTTTCAACTTGCACCACAATGTAGCTATTTATGTTGTAAAACTTTCAGTATTTCTGCTTAACTGATTGGTGAGAGAGGAATAAATTATTAATATATATGATTTGATGGTGTTAGCTGGTCATAGCTCTTCAAGGTGTAAACTTTGCTTGGCTCCCCTTTGTGTGTATTACTTTCTCACTCTGCTTAAACTTTGTGCTTGCATAATTTCTTAAAGAAATGTTGAACAGGGCTTACTGTTTTAAAGTATGGTTGAAAGAGATTGCTGTCAACCTGCCTCTTAGAGCCAGGATTAAGACATACTTCAGCCTAACTATAGATTCACATCTCCAAAGGAATGAATTACTGGTTGTCTGGTGGTGAACGGGTGGCTGTGGAGAGTGTGTTGGAAGCTGTAATTTTAGTCCTAGCTTTCAAAAGGAATTCTACATGTGAGTTATTTCCTCCTTAACCCAATGCTTGTGCAGCATAAAATGTGTAAAAGAGAAATGAGACCAGACCTGAGGTCACCATCCCACCTTCTGGCAGGGCATCATAATCACAAGCCTTGTAGCATCATTGTGAATTTGCACTGTTTCCTTGTAGCACGTTAATTTGGCATGATTTCGCAAAAAGATTTGCCTTCCTCGTAATTCCTCTACATTGCCTACCCTACAGGATGCTCACTTGGGTGTCGTCATCAGCAGTGAATGATGTGGTCTTGAATCCTCACTGTACGAAGATTGTATTGACCTGTTTTTCACTTCCCTGGAGGGCTTTTCTAATTATTAAGCTATTATCTAATAATGTAGAAGTGAGACTGTGGCAATCATTTAAAACCAATACAGTTGCTCTTGTCTATTAGCTCTGCTTGGAACACGCTTAATAGATTGGGGTCTCCAGGGCGTTAAGAGGCCCTCTGCTTAATTAGAGGCTTGGGATTTATGTGTTTGGCTCCTAAGGGTAGGAGCAACTTTAAAAGCTTTGGATGCAACTTTAAAAGCTTTGAGGCAAAAGGAGAGATTTTGTGAATTTCTCACCTAGGCAACGGGTAGGTTTTTTGGATGGTAGTTTTGATTTAAGCTCTAAAAATCTGTACAAAGCTTTTGGGAGCTTGCCTTTGTGTGCATACCTAATGGATCAAATTGCTAGAGATGCTGAGGTGTCACACTGCCATGTGGTCTTAAATAAGAGCTGGAAACCAAGTTCTGACCTTTAGCCTCTCAAGCAGCTGGTATGTTAAAGGAAAATTTCTTGCACACAAACTGTCTTGGATTTCCACTCTGTTCAAATTACTATGTAATTTATACCACACCTCCTAATAAACTCTCCTTCTGCTTCCTTGGAGAATACAGCACTTGAAGTTAATTAAATAGAGAAGCTATGTGAAGCTCAGAAGAAACGAGAATAACTCTGATTGTCTGACTGTAGGAGATCAGCTCAAGTAGGCATGTGGGCACTTATTAGCAAACTGGGAAATTACTTGTTAAGAACCAGGGACTGTGTATGCTGTGCAAAACTAAGGAGAGATCTTTGTCTGCTTCTGGAGAGGAAAAAACAAAAGTGTTCAGTGAACAGAGAAGAAAGGAAGAAAAGTGTTTGTTGAACAACCACAAGAAATTTAATCTGTTCAATAGAAAGATTTAATAGCTCTGTTTGAGCATAAAAGTGGAGCTTTTATTTGCAGAGGACAGTCTTCTAAATGCATTGGCATAGAGTCTACTGGTTTACATTAGTTTGAAATGGAAAATTTTCAGCAGATGAGGTGACATAGTCAGTCCTGGGAACAGAAGTTTCTCTGCTTTCAGAGGAGCCATCTCCCAGCCTTTCTGTAGCTTTAATGTTCTACTATTATTGAAGGAAATGGAATTAGAATACAACTGTAATCGTTTGGCTCAGATGCACAGATAAAGGCAGGCTTGTAAAACTATGGGCCACTTTTCTGCAGTTTTGTGTGTTCCTGTGTGGTAAACTGAGATTATGACATACATTTTAATTACTTCATGGTGCTCCAGGTAATAATACTGTAATAAATCTGAACTTTTTATTTTAAGGGAACTTAGATGGTAGATTGTGCCAGACACTGGTACTCTGTGGGTGCTGTACCTAACACTAAATGAAACTATTCGTAGGATGTTGGTTTAATCTGCAGTTTGCTGTCCTTATGTTCTGGTGTTGTTTTTGTTTTCCTTTTTTTACTCTTTGTACAGGTTTTATCATGTCATTGCCCCGTCTGTGTCTAATATATAGTGTGTATTGTCTTTGGGAGCTTCAGCTGTTTGTTTCCTTCCCGTGCCCCATCCTTAAGCCTCCAGCACTTTCATAATAAATTGATTTCACAAGATTTGACACTTTTATTGATTATCTCTTTTCCTCACTTCTGGAACCTGTCCAGGATTTAGTCAGTGGTTTTTGGTTGGTTTGTTGTGTTTTTTTTTTTTCTGTTTGACCTTTTGGCATTTGTGGATCTTAGTTGCTGTGTAGTTTACTAGTGAAATTCTAAGACCTTTCTCAGTGTGTAGCCTCTACTCATTGTTCCTTCATGCTGGGAATGACAATCCCTAGAATATAAATGAGTGTAATTCCCCAGAAAGAACAGGACACAATAATCTTCATAGTGGGAAAGAAGAGAAGATGTTGAAGTCTAAGTACTAATTATTACCTTTAGGCACCTTCTGATAATTTCAAGGAACCAAGATAAGTTTTTGAGTAATTCAGCTCAGCATCTCCTTCTGGGAGTTATGTGATCACTTTCCTGTAGTGTTTAACCTTTGCAATCTATATATGATAGATGTGAACATTTTTGAAGGACTAATAAGTATCATTAATATTTACCAAAATTGTTCAGCAGCTGATTTTGTGTTGAAGGTTCACTGTCTGAGATTGTCTTTATAATAAATAGTATATGAAGGAAACATGTTTTTGAGAGTCTGTTCTACTTAGCCAAAAGCAATGGAGTCATTTATTATTGGCTAAGACTACTTAATCTCTGTTTGTCCCAATAAGGTTCTAAATCACTGGTGGGGTAAATTCATTTATCATGAATATAAGAATAGAGTCTGCTGTTTCACTAGCTGGGATAAAATTACCAGACTATTAGTTCTCATGCTTCAGGATATAAATAGATCATTAGATAGGTTCAGTGATTTTTCTTCCTCTACTAGCCAGATCCTTTATGTTTTTTGACAATATTAGATATTTTACCTGAAGCATGTGATATTAGCCAGTGCTGCAGACAAGTTAAAGCTACTAGGCATTTCTTGAACCATCACATTCTTCGGGGCTACTTCATCAATCTCAGATTCCTCCCTTCCTCCTTCTTTTTACTCTCTCCTCCCACTGGGTAGAAAAAAAGAAATTATAAAGGAGGACAGATGAAAAAGGATGAAATTGTATGCAATGCATTGAAATTGCAGGCAGAATTCTGTACAGTGTTTAATTTATTGTACTTTCTTTTGGTGGACAAATCAAATGTGATAATTTTGAAGTAAGGGTTTTTTTATAGAGGATATGGAATATTAATATAATAAGAAGAGAAGAAACTAAAAAATAGGAGAGGAAAGAGATGAGTAATTTATAAGAAAACACTTTCTTCAACTCATTAAAATGGCCTGACAGTCATGGAAACTTAAGATTTTTCTTGTTCAAGAAGAAAGTAGAACACATGCAAATGAACATCTACAAAATTAGTCAAATAAAAGTTTTTCCCCTCTTTAAGTCTTTCGAAAGAGAAAGATGTTAATAAAATAGTTCAGTTTACAGTTTTTACTGCGATGATATTTACAGTGATACTTAAATTTCCATGAACTGGTCACTATGAGTAATTAAAACCGATGTGTAAAAAAGTGACTTCACTCCTTCAGTTTCCGGTGACAGATAAGTGAGTAAAGTAATGGCAGATCTTTTTCTTCTGCTTCAAAACAGATAGATGATCTGGGAAGGGTAGGGGAAGAAACATGGTTTTGCTATACGCTGCTCCTTTTTAGGAGATCTTTCTGTAGATGGTATGAAGACCTAAGAGGGAGTATTGGTGTAGTCGCTCTCTATAGCAATTTCTTTTTAGGCCAAGAGATTGACTTTCCATTCTAGGGATCTCTGTGCCTTTGCACTCTTTTATTTCTCCTCTAGAATGTAGTTGTGATGGCAGCAGTAAGTTTCTCCAGGTGTATCTTTTGTGAGACCCATATTGCCCTACAGCAGGAAGAAACAGTGGGGAGATGTGGTGGCTTTGCATAGACAGTTCTGACTTCAGAAAGCCCCAGGATTCAGAGCACTGCAAATCTAGAAACTTAATGCCCATCCCCAAAGTTTTTTAATCTAAATTTACAAAAATTGGGAAGTTTCATGAGGCATTCTTTGTTTTTAGAAAGAGTTTCTTTTTTTGAATAAATTTCAGGTCTTAATAATAAAAATAAAAACCTGAAATAAAACTTTTTGAACCATAATTTTTTTTTCCCCTTCAAATTTTAGAACATGTCAACAGGGGCTCTTTTGTCATGGAAAACTTTTAAAGGATGGGGAGATGTAAGAGAAAGATTGCGTAATTTCCCGTCTTGCAGTTCTAAGTAAATGGCCTAAAGTTACTGTGCCGAATTTAGGACAGAGTGAATATAATCCAATTAGCATTTAAAGAAATTGAGGAATGCAGGGTTATGGCTGTTTTTTTCCCTGAAATAAGCTGTCCCAACTATTTCAACAGCAGTCCTTTGGAATGAAAACTCGTTATGACTTTCCCCAAAAGAATGAATGTCTGCAATAAAAAAATGCAGTGCATTGCACCACCATCTAGTGTCAGCTGGGTGAACTCCTCAATGGTCTGTGAACAAGTTATCATCTACAGATTTTGAGAAGTTCTAGAAAAAGAACAAAGAAGGATGTAGTGAGGAACGGTAATAACCCCATCATCTGATCTACTCTCTTAGGTTTTTCAAGCAAAGAAAGCAAGGTAACGTATTCTACAAAGGACCAGGGCCTGAAGACCTTGAAGGAGCACAGTTAAGGCAGCTAAAAGCAGTGTTTCATTTTACATCTCACAGATTTCTGATGAGTGAGATGTTAGAATTTTTTTTTTAATTGTGAAATATTCCACCAATGCATTTTTGATTATATGACCCTTGGCACATTTTTTTTTCTACCTGGAATATAAAATGCTGTGATGATACAGATTAATTAGAGCTGTCATTGTGCAGTAGTGCCAAACTATGAATATTTTCATCTTTTTCAACTGTTATTTCTAATTTTAAAAATAGTATGGGAAACTTTTCCTGTCTCTGTTGCCATCCAAGTAAATTCAGGGGGAAATAAAACGAAAGAAGACCCTTCCTGTTTTGAAAAGAAATCTTCAAGCTCTTATTTGATCCATTTTTGTTATTGTGGCTTAGGTTTGCATTCAGTTTCTATCCATCACTTGAACTGGATTATTTGTGCAACTGCTGTTCCTGGTTTTACTCTTCTCTTAGCAAGTTTATTTGATTATTTTCTTTTGAATATTGTTCAGAAATGCCCTGAGGAATTACTCTTGTTGTTCAGATGGATGCTTTGAGGATACTCTGTGTTTGCCTGGGTGTTGGACATAGAGCAATCTGATCCCTCATAGCTGCTCTGCAGAAGCTGTAAGTGACCTGTTCAGTTCTAGAAATCTTGGATGTCTCATGCGGACTGTCTCTCAGAATCACAGCAGTTCTGGCTGCTCAAGAAAGCATGAGACTTACAGTTAATTTGTGCGTATACAGCAAATCCAATGCATCTCCGGAGTGCTGGATTTACTGCCCAGGACAGAGCAGCTGTGTGCTCTTCTGCGTGTATTTGTGCCCAGGAAATCTGGGACCAGAAATATAACAGCCAGTCCTAGAGCTGAAGATGTTTTGTTTATACAATGTCTCTTAGTAAAATAAAATACTTTAAAATGTAAAATGGTTTATAAGTCTTTGCCTAGCTAAGTCTACTCCTTTGACACAGGGTTTTTCCAGCTTTGTGGCTTTGTTTTCCACTAAAGTATAACTTCTTGGAGAGCTAAACTCTTCACCCTACACAGTAATTTATTCTAATAGTTTAGAGAAAAATACAGCCAAGGAAGGGATGATAAGCTGAGATGGAGACAGGTTTTTGCCTTGTGAATTTGTGACCAGCAAGTTGATGAATACTGATGATTAAAGAAACAATCTCAACTATGTAGATTTATATTATAAGAAAATCCTGTTTTAAGAGTGGAGCAGGTCACATGCAGTTGACCTGGGACTACTCTTTGCACATTTAGCTGTGCATGGCCTGTTTGATCCTGTTATTTTCAAAGACAGAGGGATGTGTGTTAACACTTTGTTTAGACAGTGCCTTTGAAACAAATAAAACAGCAACAGGAGTTTAATGTGTAACAATCCATAATGCATTACCAGGGCTCTGAGTTCAGCCTTGGGACTGGCAGTGAGCTCAGCTTTGTATGCAGTGGGCAGATTAACGCTCTTGTCCAAAAACCAGACGATGGCTGTCTCTGGTGAATATTGTGACCGCGGTTCATTTTAGCCGCTTGCTCAGGCAAACCAGCTGTCTGATCTTGGCTCTGTCGTGTGGCATACAATGAAACCGTGGCGTGTTGATTTCACACTTTTCATGTGTTACTAACAATATACAACATGATTTTATGTACTTTGTTTTCTTATCGTACATGTCTTTAACTAATAGAAAGACTCCTTTAAGATTAAAGATTTCTTTAGCTTCTTTACAAGCAGTTGATAATTAATTGAAACCAAAATCCAACTCCACAGTTTGGAATTCCAAAGAAGCTCAAAACAAAGAAACAACAAAAAAAACCCAAGGGTACTCTATTTCTTTATCCATTAACATGGTCTATTTTTGTCTTTAACAAGGTTGCTGATGTTCATCTTTTGCCCAACGAAAGTCTCTTGGATAATGCCTTACATCCGATCAAACATTTGAGATTTTTTCTTCATTGAAGAGATTGGGCTATATTTCTAAATGTGCCATGGACTGTAATCTCTTGTGGTTGTGTGAGAAATTTATTTCCAAAATATGTGTTAAAAATATTTTTAAGGCTTACTCCAAAACTTCTGTGATAAATGAAAGACCCTAGACATCAGATTGATCAATGTGTGATGTTTTTATACTCTTTTACACATTTTTGAACTGGAAATTTTAAGTCCTCTGTGCAGTTCTTTAATACTTCATAGATCTTTCATGTAAGAACAGTCAGCCAGATTCTCTCTTGGTTGTTTTTCTAAGCCTCATTTTAGTTTTATTCCTACCAGAGGAGAGATCTGTCATTATTACCAAGTATATCAAGGTTCACAAGAAAGCACTGTTCAGTCAAATTCAGAGTTCCTACTCCAGAACCTGACCGGCTGCAGCAGGGCTCTGTGATACTGCAAAAATGTTATTGAAGAAAATGGAAACGGGAGGAGTCACCTAGCTGGAAAAATTGAGAGTCTGGGCAATATTAATTTCTTACAAGGAAGATGGTAGTATCCTTCACAATTTACTGCTGGGGAGTACAGAAGAAATCCTGGGTTGCAAGTAGTGCAGAACTGAGAATTTTGAAGGTTTTGTGTTCCGTTGACAGAAGTGGAACAAATTGTCAAAGAAGGCAATGAAGCCAGGTTAGAGAGACACTGCTTGTGGTCATCCGCATCCTTCCAAGGATCTCCTGAGGCCATATCCTTGGGTGGTTTGGTAGAGTGGTCTCAGACTGCTACGGTCTATGACTTAAACGATGCTTTGGCTCCAAAGTGATACCACTTGCAACTTTCTCATTACTTCATTGCTAATACAGTCATACAGCTGTAGAACAAAACTTGTAATTTCCAACTTCATGTGGCTTTCCTTCCTCTGCTGTTGCTAGCAATACCAACAACAGAGAGGTTGATCTCTCTTGCTGTCTGCAGCTGTGAACTGACTCAGCTTTTGCAATTCCTGGTGATATTCTGATAAAAGTGGCATAAATCATCCCCTTGAGAACTGTATGTAAATACATCTTGACAGATGCTGGAGTTTTGGGAAGACTCAGGACTAGGTATCTCAGACCTCCCTAGGGGCCCTACACGGATTCTCCAGTGTAAACAATTTCTATAAACTGTGGCTGGTTTTACCACTTAGCTATTTTAGCTTCTGCTCTGATTTTTTTTTTGTTTTTGGTGTCTTGAGCATTGGATAGTGTTGTATGTATGTAAAATATTCAAATGTCTCAAGTCAGACCTCTTCAGGAAGACAAAAATTTATTACTTTTTTCACATGTGTCTTAAGTTCTGCTGTGCCTAGGCTGTCACACAGCTAGTGGAATTTTTTTATCTGCTTCTTCTCACCTCCCCTTGGATGAAAGGACAGATACTGCTTTTATTCACAGACTGTGCATGTACTTGTATGGCACCTTGGCTAACTTTCCTTTTTCTTGGCTACAGCTCAAGCCCTTGAACTTCTGATGCTATTTTACCTTGCTGGATCTGTTTCAAGATTAAACTGCAGAGTATGTCAGCTTTTCAACAGGGATAGGCTTTAACTTTTACTCAGAACATGCTAGGAAGATGATTTACCTTCTGCCCTAATTATTTTCCTCCTCAAGATGTTTGTCATCTCAGCCATGGCAGAGATAACAAATGAGCAGCCAGCAAGTGTGAATGACTGAAGTCAAAACAAATAGTCTCAGACCGAGCTTTATTGGCCTCAACAATTTAGCAAATCCAAATAATGGTTTAAATGTGAAGACAGTAAATGTGGAACTGTGCCCAGTCTGCAAACACAAAGGTAGGCTTCTGCCCACTGCACTGTTGTCAGACAGCATCTTCTGGGTGAAATTCTATGATTTTTATCTCATTAGAGATACAGCCTGTGAAGAAATCTAAAGCTGAGATGGGAGATCTGATGTTAACTCATTTTTTTTTCCTCTGCCTGGGGACTCCCTGTCCTCTGTCCTGTGAAGTGACCTTGGACCACTGTGCCCTTCCCCTCACCTCCCACAGGTGCTGCCCGGGCATTCCTCCCTTCTTCGGAGGAGGCTGGTTCCTGCCGTAGATTTTTGTAAGGGCTGGAAAGACTCCCCAGATAGCTTAGCCTTGAGGGCCTGCCTTCATTAACAAGTGTCTTTGTTAATATGACTGCATTATTGGCTGCACACAGAGGTCTCCTGCTTTCTATTGCAACTACAGGTTGCAAAAGGCTCTTTGGAAGCCTGTCTGGAGGTCTTGTGCCTCTCTCCTGATCAAACAGGGGCTTGGACTACATTTGTATAGTAACAGTCCTTTTATATGGCATAATAAGTTTGGAGTGGGGTGAAAATATGTGTTTGGTTTTTTTTCTTTTTTTTTTTTTCCAAAAGTGATTTGCCTTAGTAATTACATTCCAAGTTGTTACAGGCTTTGCAGGCCAGACTTTGTAGGGGCCCAGCTTAGATGAAGCAGTGGTTTAGAAGCAAGTGTCTGAAACGGACACCCAGAGCACTTTGGAGTTCCATTTATCACAGTTTCTTTTTAAGGTTAGTGTCTATGCTTTACTCTGTGGGTCTCAATGCTGTCCATGAGTTAAATGTGGGTGTGACTGTGGGCATGATGCACACCTTGCGTGTTAAGTGTTCTATGAACTGGACTTCTCCAAGAGAATAAGAGCTTAATTTCTCTCTGTACTGGGACAGGATTTGTGTGGGAACTCGGTGCTTAGGTGTTTGACTTCTGAACGCGTAGATGAACCTATACCTAGGTGCTAATGGACAACTGTATTGCAAAAGAACCGCTTGGTTTTTATTGCTTCAAGGCCATTCTTTGGTGCCTGATGTATAGGATGTTGGACATTTTGTGGAATACAGGTGGTCTGGATTTTAGTGTGTCCTACGATGCTAGTATTATTTATAATCATGTGCCAAGTTATAACTAGAAAATTAGGGAAAAAAACTGATTAAAATATGAATAATATTGTCCATGACAACACCTGGGCTGATAGTGCTAAAGAATTTAGGTTAATAAGCTCTGCCTGCTGTGTTACCTAGTTTTAATCCAAATTGTTGTCTTTGATGAATACACCGCTGAGTTTCGCAGTCCCTTCTGCAGGCACCAAAACAGGTTAAGAAACCCCAAGAACATTCTGCTAAATGTATTAGGCCATATTCATTGATATGCTCTGGCTACTTTGTGCTGCTCTGGTGATGCAAAGCAGCCATAAACCCAGATTAGTGCAGTGGAGCGGTGGGAGACTTCAGTACAGAAACAGGATGACTGTAGTTTGCTGTGATATTTGTTCTTCTCTGAGTCTTCTATCTAACATATATTAATTGGCCAACTTAATAGAATTATAATTCAAAGCAGTTCAATTCTTCCAGGAGTCCTGAATATAATAATTTTTTTTTAAGAGGCATGAACTATATCTAGGGGTAAGTCTTCATCTGTTTTAATTAGTTATTGCTCATAGTCTCAAAGGACCTGCTATTAGCTGTGAAAGATAAAAATGTCATGCTCTGTGTCTGCATACTTTTGCCCAAACAGGGAGGAGATGAGAGAGCAAGAATGAACATTTGCTACATATCCATGGAAAGGAGGAATAAGATTTTTTATTTTGTCATTTAAAAAATTGTATTCATTTAGAGTCAAAGGGTATAAAGAAAGAGAAGAATTAGCTCTCAAAAGTTTGAGGTCAATCTTAAGATCTGTGATCACCGCCTTTAACTAAATTAGGAAGGTAGTAGGAGTATCTTGTCTTGCAGTATTAGACTGTCAAAATATCTACCATGAAACAGCGAGCAGCTGACATTAAACAGATAGTAAAATGGAATGCTTTACTTCTAAACTCTTAAAATTATGTATGAACCCATTCTAAGAAGAAAATGGAGTATGCATTGCAGAAGAAAGATAAGACTAGTCTTACTTCTCCCCAGTACAACATAATGTTTTATACTATCATTTTCTCCTTATTATACTTTATTTGCACTCTATTTCAGCATAATGAACTACATCCTGGGAGACATAAAAATTCCAGAAATGGAATAACCAAGTTCTCTTGTTTGAAGCACAGCATAAGTTAAGTAAACTGAGGCAAAGTAGTTAATATTTTGTTTTATTTATATGTGCAATTATCAACCCTACTTTTGCAGTTATGCTTGCTTTTTTGTCCAAAGAGCAAACCATTAATAGAAGACAGAATTTTGTAATTTTAACTACAGAGTAAACACATCACCCAGTCTCTCTTACTTATTTTCTTTGATTGCTTTCCAGTACCAAGCTGATGGTATCACAGATTAAACTTCTTGAGCATCAGAATCAAGCCCACAGTGGTGAGTTTGACAGCTTCCCCCATATCACACTGGAGCAAACATCTGTAGTCTCACGTATGCACCCTTCCCCTTTTTTATTGTGTTTTGGAGAAATACTGAGTGTTTGAATTTGCACAATAGAAATAAAGATTAATTACTTTGTTTCCTGTGGTACATTTATTCTTCTTGACTAACTACGGGTCATAGTCGATGTTGACCTCTTCAGAGGTGGGTTTTGAGAAGTTGAGACGTATAATCCAGCAATGTCTGCAGTTTTTTATATTTATACTTCTTGTATTCAGAACATCACTTAGGGTTTGTTTATATGCATTACTGTGTCTGCCTAAATTAAGGTGTAATTTAAAATCAGCTTTATTAAACTAGTCCAATGGGCTGCACTGCCACTTTTTTTTTTTTTTTTCAGCATAAACTAAGTTTATTTCAGGTTAGTGTAAATCAGCTTGGAACATGGTTAGCTTAAAATGTAATAATCCATTAAATTAGACCAAAGTTGAAGGTGTCCTCACAGGAGTTTGTCCTGGTGTATACTCACTTAAATTACCTAGAATGAGTTTACCTGTACACAAGGAATTATGACTGAAATGAAGCACCTACTGTCATAAATTCCATCACCTAAGACCTGTCAGTATCTTGGAGGAATTGGCACGCAGAAAAAGGAGAGTGATGAAAACAGGGTCCTTCACTTTGCCTGACCAGTGCAAGTGGTCATGGTGTATATGGGACTAAATCTTTGTAGGATGTTTTTCTCCTTACTGCTTTAGGCTTGGTGTAGTCTGTAAATGTGCCCGAGTAGGTGTAACAGCACTGACTTTTAACGCCAGCTAGGATTGCACCAGTCCTGCAAAAAGCACTTCTCTTCTGGATAAACTGCCTCCTGCTCCTGAATTTGTTCTTTCAACTCTTAACTGCTGTTATCATTGCATGGTGTTGCATTGGGTGGTGTCAACATAGCCAGGGATGCTCTAGGAGTTTCCAGCTTCCCAGAAGTTTCCTCTGGATTTTTCCCACAGACATTTAACCGGACTGCTGTCCTGCCTGCCCCATCCTGAGCTGGCTGCCAGGCAAGGGCAGCAGTATTCTGCTGGGTTCTCACACCATTAGCTTGAGACCTAGAGTCAGGAAGAAAGAAAAATTTGCTTTTTTTGTTCAGCTAGTAAATTTTGTGTTCTTGTTTTTTTTCATAGCTCAGTCCATATATCTGTTTGCAGATGTAATGGGGAGAGTGGATGGAGAGGGAGAGGAATACTAAGAGTGGGGTTTTTGCGTGAGGAACGAGCTGTGTTTTGTTGCTCTTCTGCATGATTTTTTAGGAGGGAAATATGCAGGTGCAAAATTGTAAAAATAACCTGTACTCTATATCTGGAAAGTTTATAGCACCATCTGCTTTGGCACAGCTCTCATCAGCAAAGAAATAGTGGGCTTCTTCCCTACTACTAGTGATTTCTTTTACGGAGTTGCTACTTTAAAAAAAATAACTGGTGTGTTCAGTAATATTTACTGAACTATTTACTAAATTTTTTTTCTTTTGTTACTTGAATGTATAAAAGATTCATTTTTGGAGTCCATGTTTTTCCTCTGTGTAACTTAGATTCAGATTATTTTTTTACTCTAGCTGAACTTCTGCAAAGACTAAGAAAGAGAGGCAGAAGGATGGGCAGCATCTTTAGCCTATAACTGAGGTTCCAGTAGCTGATTTGATACTTACGGAGCATTATGCACTGCCCAGGAGTAAAGACTCGCTTTGAGAACACTGTGGCAGTGATTCCCTCCCCAGCAGCAGTGCCCTCACCCATTTTAATGTCATTCTTTCCACTGCACATTTAGAGGGGAGATGGGGTAGGTAACAGGTTGTCTCTTGAGCTGGCATCACTGAAGCACTGTCCTCTTAAAAGCTGTGATAAAGATGACCAAAGTGTCTCTTACTGTCTGTGCTCACAGCAGGTATTATGCACCAAACATCAGTGATCATCACGAGGACAGCTGCTTAGTGTCATGTTGACATTAAACAAGCAGGAACTAAATTAAATACTAAATATTCTCTTTGGTGTGGACTGGGTTTTTTATTTTAAATTTATCACAGTTCCATGTCAGCATCAGTGAGGCTTTTTCCTAAAATGTTTTGTTTTGTTCTGTGAAAAACCAGAAGAGGCATTTAGGCTTCAGTCACTCCCGCCGCTCATGGGCTGAGTGTGATTTGCATCAGAATAGGTATTTTTCCTTTTTGCCTATAAATTAATTTACATAATATTCGTCAGTATACAAGTTGGGGCCTGCCTTGTACTGGAGAAAAGATTGCTGATATATGAAGAGATACCTTAGGTTTTCAGTTTATTATTCAAGCAACAAGTATATGAAGGTACAGCTTGCTAACTATATAGTGTGCACCTTGTAAGTTCCGCAATCTTTATCATATATAAAAAGGGCTTTATTAAATTTGTATCTTGATGAAGTTTTATTTGGTCATCAGAAACACGAAAGTATTGGAATAAGAGGTGGGGTTTTTTTTTTTGGTTTGGTTTTTTTTTTTAGTTAAAAAAAAGCTTCTGTGAATTTCAAGATGAAATTGAATCAAGGTTCTCAATGCACAAACTCATGAATTTTGGGAATACATGAATGGAGCATTAATAAAAATAAGCATTAAGCAAAAAAAACGTGAAAACATTTCCTGTATAGGTAATGACAGGTTCTAGAAAAGGGAACCCTTGAATCCAGCAGTTTCTGAATTCATGTAGAGTTTGTCTGAGATGAGTTAATGCACTTTGTGAGTGAGTAGATCTACAAGGGTCTAGTGGATTAATCAGAATGCAAATATGATGCAGGTGGGATCCCAACAGACTCAGTTGGGTCTGAGGGGCTTACTGTTTGGTGGATTTGATGAGTTTAATATTCCTAAATCATTAATTACAAAGGAAAGTCAAGTTGCTTTTGTGCTTAAGTTGCCTGAAGGAAGATGGTAAGTTAGGTTGATTTTTGGAGCTTTTGTGAAGTTTGAATATATTGTAGCTGGAAAGCCAAATAGGGTGTTTTTTTTGTTTTTTTTTTTGTTGTTTTTTTTTTAAGAAATGGGAATATACTGCCAGGTTGGCTGTCTGCCTTCTGTTCCATTGACTTCATTTGTTTTTAATTTTAAAATGTAAGTAGCTCTCAAATGTTTATGGCTCCTCAAGGAGAATGTACTTCAGTGTTATACATCTTCAGGGGCCTACACTGTTTTAAGGAGGCTTTATTGAGCTAAACAGTCTTTTACTGATCAGTTGTGTATAGCTTTTGACTTTTTATTTATTATTTTTGTGGCATCTTCAATGTATTTTGGGCTGCTAGACAGAAAAGAGGATATTTTTGTGCTCTCTCCCTTGTAGGCACTATTCTGAAAACCTGCAAGTGTTCATTCAATGTAGCTGGCTGCTGTCTTAAAATAATAGCGTGCGTGTGGATGAGGAAGCACTAGCTTGTCTAGAAGCTACTATGGACACCTTAAGGTAGAGAAATTACAAAATACATAAATATAAAAAAATTGTGTATATAAAATACAAAATCGTGTGTATATACTTGACATGGAGAGGTCTTGATTTTCACATTTCACTTGATTAGATAGTGCACTTGATGTATGTATGCATTTATTATTGGTACGATGATTGCTAGCCATACTAGAAGGAAAACATATATTGTGGTCAGTATTGTGATCATGATCTAGTAATGATCTGTGAGTCGCAGTTAACATGGTTTCTATTTGTATGTTAAAAAAAACAAACCAAAAACCCCAAAACATGGAGTGCAAGCTGAAGCTTCTGAATGTTGTGGAAGCGAGATTGGGTCTCTTTGCAAGGTAATCCATGCTCTCTTATTTAAGCCTTTCAGTGATGCACTTATTGCTTTTGTATCTGCGGGCATTTGTTTCTGAGAAAGGAAGGGTAAACTCAGAATTTACAAGCACTGTGGACTGATTGCTGCTCTTCATATGATGTAATCGTGGGAACACCACAAACAAGTGCAACCAGGACTGTAGTTTTCACTCCAAAACATGAAAAAAGAAAGTGGGTTTGTGGTTTTCTTTTTTGTCCCAGCAGAAGTCAATAGGGAAATATGTGTCCAGACAGATTATCCAGAACAGTTTGTTCTTTCTACTTCTTTATTTCATTTTTCTACAACATGCTGTGAAAAACACAAAGTACCATTCCTGCCTCTGAATGCAGAAGGCTGTGAAACTAATGTCGTGAGGAAGCAATGAAACTGGAGGCTGTGGTTCTCTCAGGAATTACAAAGTGAGATGCGAATTTGAAATTCTCACATAATGAGGACTTAAACTGCTGGTAGTTTAACCCCCTTCCTACCCAGAACACTAGAAATTGCTTGGCTACATCATAGAGCAGCAAGTAAATGCAGAATGGTCTTGTCACCAGTCAAATGTTTTGAGTTGTTCCTGAAATTTTCCTCGTCTTTTTTGGATTTTGGGACATTGAATATCAAGAAACAATTATTTTTAGAAACAAAAATATGTGCTAGCCACTGTTTTGCTGCTGAAGGATTAAATGTTGACTTAATTCTAGAGCACATGTATCTGTAACTTACTCTTGCTTGACTTGGCAACAGTCTTACATACTTTTTTCTTCATAATGGTGTTCTGTGTATGTATTTTACAGTAGTGCTTCTTGGTAAAGTTTTATTTGCACAAGACAGATGGGGAATAAAGAAAAACTCTAGTTTCTGCAAAGATGGGAACTAGAAAGATTCCCTTTTCCCTCTGAATGTTATGTCAGGCTGGATGGAGGAATGGATTCTGCCAGGCTTGGGTGATGTCTCGCTGTCTGGATGTGTCACTGGATAATCAGCTGGGAAACATTACCAGTGTTGTAGGATAGAAACAGTTTCAAATGAGTCAAAAGGTAGTATATCTTTTTTTTTTTCTTTTTCTTCTTTTACATGGTTTCTTGGGGGATGAGTTTCACTAAACAATTAATTTTTAACCTTAATGAAGAGCAACCCAAATTCCTTGTATCTCTGTTTTTAGAGACTTTACTCGTATAAAGGAGTGTTGTTCTCATCTCTGATTGGTATGTTCTGGTACAAATGCATTTTTATGTTTGCACTGCAAGACAATGTGGAGAAGCAGCTTTGCTGTAATTTGAAGGCATTGCCAGAAAATGATAGGCTTTTATTATAGGTCTTACACTTTTAAATTCCAGGTCTTTGGAGACTGACTGAAAGCCAATTTTACAATGATTTCACCTTCACTGAACATCTCAATCACTCCAGAAAAGGGAACTGCTTAAGGAAAGCTTCAGAATTAGAATGCCATGATTGTTACTATGGACTTGCATCTCCATTGTGATCATCTCTGTCTTTCCCTGAACGTGTGTGGTCATTTGCTTGGTTTCTGTGCTTTATCAGCAATGAGTGCAGGTGCATTCTAGTTCAAAGTATGGTATGTGTGACTACATCATGTAGTAACTTCTGCATCATGTAGGTGCAAGCCCTTTTTGGTTTTGTAGCTGCATTACTTTAAATTAGAAGTTTCTTCTTAGAAACATGCTCATGTGGTTATTATGAATGTTTAATAGAAATCAAAGTTATTTAAAGATCTCGTCAGCCAGACCATTCCCATTTACTGTGCAAGCCTCAGAATAAAATAACTAAGCTTATTTTGAAACTGTTTTTCGTTTGAAGTCATGATTAATTACATAATTCATAACAAAGGTAGGTAGTTTGCTTTGCAGAGTTCAGCAGGTATGTTAAGATCTTGTCCTGCTGCATAATTTTTTTTTTCTTAATCAGGTATGCATTTTAAGGCTTCCAATTGTCAAGTTTTGTCTTTGTTACTATTCTGGTCAAGCTGTTTATTTTTGGCAAATAGCTGGTAACTGGTTGATTTATTAGATGTGCTGTCAGCTCAACTACTTGTTCCATTAACTAGTCATGTCTAAAATTTATTTGACATTGTTGATTAAAATGGGAAAATGGAAGTGATTCTATCCATTCATGTCGATTTGTACAGCAGGGACAACTGAATTGTATCTTACCAGATAAATTTTGTCCCCTTAATATGAAAATGTCATTCTGTCATGCAGGTGAGGTTTAAGAATGTGGAGATCTCGGGGCAGTGCTGGTGTATGTGTGTATGTATCTATATGTGTGTGTGTGTGTATGTAAATATATAGTCTGTTTGGACAGGTAGTAAATAAAAGCAGGACTCTCAGAGTTATTTGATCTGGGAGAGAACTGCATGATGTACCAGCAGATGTACACGCTTGTGGGTATAACATGAAAAAAGAAATAGTAGAACTTAAATGAAATGGGGAATTCAGTTTTTGCTGAGCCCTACAAGCACTAAAGAAGAGAAAAGCCCAGTACCTTACAGTAGATGCAAACTCTCGACTGCCTGCCAGAGCCACACGCTGGAAGGATTTAGTGCCAAGCTGCTTATGCTGAACTGAGAAATCCCCAATAGTTGCCTGGGCTCTCTTGGAGCATGTCATTAAACCTCTCCTCATTGAGAAAATAGCAGCTGAACATGCACTGGAAAATGGTAATTGGGGGCTGCATTATCATGCTTTGAACTATGGAAAGACATCAATAAGTTATGCCAAACCAAGTGAGTTATATTATTAGACTCCACAGTTCAATCAGGACAATAGGCATCTTTTTATTAGAAAATTTGGCTGAATCAATGAAACAGGCAGTTCAATCAACAGATTATGAATCTCAGTCCCCAAGGTATGTGGAAGAGCAACTGCGGCTTTAATGTATGCAATCTGATGATGAAAGTATAGAAACATTTATTGAACTAGTAAAGTATGTACTTGAAAACGGAATGGCTTCTGTCTTAAATGGTATCTCGTAACATGAGGATCAATAAAACACTCATGCCGTATGAATCCTAAAGATGATCGTGGATCTCTGAGATATTTTTCAGCTGGTTTATGTTCTCAAGTTGGTGCAGACAACTATACAAAAAAAAAAAACCCCCAAACCACCAAAGACTAAAAGTTAAGTAAATTTGTTTTCATCTCAGCATGTTAAATCCTTTTGAAGATATTATGTATTAAAATGCATTTAAAGTGTAAAAAAAGTCTTATCCACTCTTTTGGAAATGTGTGAGGTTGGAGATGAGGATAAGATTTGATTTAATTTATATTTATTTTGTATATTTATTTTGTAACTATATTCAATGTATAATGTGTATTTATTTTGTATGTCATATTAACTTTGGATTTAATTTTGTCAAGAAGCAAGGAAGACAAGTATCCCACACTTTAGTTTTATACCTGTGCTAGCAGCTACGAGGCAGAAGTGTCTGATGGGACTTAGGCTGGAAGTCTGAAGATGTAGCTCTTCTCAGTTCTGCTGGGTATAGCGTGTTTTGTGAAAGGTAAGTACCTTCTCTCTGTGTTTTTCTCACACTTTTTTTTTTTTTGGTGATCTTTTAGGTCTTTTAGAGTTTCTGGCCTTGATTGCAGGGCTTTTTTTGTGTGTGTGAGGCATCCAAGAGGAATTGTAATATGGATAATAATTTATCAGTTTAATAGGAGTTATTGTAAACACTTGTTCGGTAACTGAGTGTTCATCGTACTATCTAAAGCTTCCTTCTTTATCAATGGTATTTGGAATGGTTTCTCCAGGGCATTTTACAGTACATGCACTGATCAGAAGGATTTTAAAATGACTAAAGCCTTCCCAATTTGTGCACAGTTATGGGCTGTTAATCCATGCTACAAAATTGGCAAAGTATTAATTTTAGTTTTTACAGCAGCTGAACACAAACAATTTTTACTTGTGAATATTGTTTCTTCTCACTCTACAGGTATTTTTTTTCGTAGCAGAAGTTTTTTCTAGACTTCTTATAAACTTATAATTTTAGTGGGAAAAGTACAGAATTATCTGGAAAGAATTAATGTAAAAGAAATTAATTAATAGCCACAATTCTTCATATTTTTTCTTGTTTTTGTACAGGAGCTGAAAACTGCAACTTTTAAATATGCATCTAAATATGTCCATTGCTAATTTTATCGTGTGTGGGATGGACTGAGAAGATCAACAAGCATTTGGACTGTACAGTCTCTCTCTCATTACTACATTTTTTTCTTCTGGGATGATTTACCCAGAGGATGTATCAAGACGAGTGTTGCAATATATTTACATTGGCAAGAAAACACTGTCAAGAAAATTACTTTTATGTAGCTTAAAAATACATATGCAAGAAGATACTAAAATGTATGTACTGGTTTGAATTGGTGAAATACGTAAGGATTATCCATGTATGTGTATAAGTTTTGTGTGTCTGTGTAAATATGTATTACTTCTGAAAAGCTTTAGAAAGCTCTTCTTACCTCTCATTCTTACCTCAATTCCCCGTGTGCCTCTTCCATCTCAGTGTCTTAGTTTCTCACCTGTTAACTCAGTATTCTGTGTGTCAGAGACTTCTGCATTCCAGCAAAATAGTAGGCGAAGTGATGAAACTCCATAAACACCGCTGTTTCCTTTATCCTAATATTAAAAAAACCCCAACAAACCTGCAGTAGACTGCCAGATTGAGATTGGGCTCGTTAGTTCTCACGGCATTTACAGCCTAAAAAACCCACACAGTTAACCATGAATGAACAATTTTTTGAATGTAAGGTCTATGTAAATTATGATTTCTCACCTCAGCAAGTCCATGCTCCATTACTCTTTAACTAGTAAAGCTATTTTAAACAGGTTTTAGCTTCCTGTTATTGACCACTTCCCAGTAGGTCTGTGAAGTACACAATAACAGACATTATAAGAGGGTTTTTTCCTGTCTTGTCCAACTGAGCTTCTAATTCAGATATGGACGGGAAATAAAGATGTGTGGTGTGTATGACTGTTATTAAGTCTTATTTTCTAGTATTTTTTAGGAAGTAGAGGTCATGCAAGATCTTGGTCACTCACCTTCTAAAGCTTAGGAAAAGAGGAAAGGAAATGCGATCATGAAGGGAACCAGTAAATAGCACTCTTGTAGTGTGTCAGCAAAATGTTCTCTTAATAACATGGCTGTTAATCAACTATGAGAATTGTTGGAGGGTTTTATATTTTAGACTTCTTATTCCAGGAGGACTAGGAAATCCTCATTTTGAATCAAACAAGAAACTGATGTGCAGTGTGGCTGAGGGTCCAGCTTCTTACAAGCTTGCACACCTGCCTGCAGTCGTGTTTGTGATTTGGAAACTGATACAGGACTGTGGCATATCTTTGCCAATGCTTTGCAATGAATATCTGTAGAATTTTAACCCTTTATTAATATTGGATTTTTAAAATGGCTGCAGAAATAGATTTAAAATGAAAGGTAATATTCTGAAAGTTCAAATATTATGAGAGCCACTCTTTAGTTGTGGCCATAAGCTCAGGATTCAAATGAGAGTTTCATACCGTTATTGCTGTTGCTAAGTGAATGAATATAATAGCAAAAAATAGGGAATTATTCAAATAACTTTAAGATTGCTAAATATTCATCCTAGAGACAAACTGGGCATTAAACTGAAAGCTAAACATTTTAAATGTGCTACTAGATACTAAAGAAAGTGCTGAACTAGTTGGTTTGACCACTTTTGCTATCATCTGCTATTTTATGATAATCTTGCTTTTTGGCAGACTGGATATGAAGTAAAATAGGAGTAAACTGCATAACTAAGATCCACAGTATTTTGCTACCTGCTGTTCAGTGACTTTGCTGCTTACTGTTGTGGAGAGTGACTGCACCCCTGGTTCAAGTAGGCATAGTGAGAGTTGTGACTGGCACTGGAAATTGATTAAAATTCCTGGCTAAGGGTCTGTAAGTTAAAGTTTACCTCTCAAGTCATCTGTTGAAGGAAGTCATTTGTTAAAAGCAGGAAAAGAACCATGTTCTTGAAGACATTATTTTAAGCAGTAGGAAACTGTGTTGAAGTGTTTTTAAAGAACATTCTCACATGACCATTTCTCATCATTAATGCACGTTAGCAATACACATTTCCGTTAATTCAAATTATATTTTAATAGTCCTCTTACCTGAATGAATTTTGTGGTGACAGTTACATTTTCAAAATGGATTATATACTCCAGTCTTTTACTTTCACCCACTGCTTCTGTTCTTTTCATCCCAGAACCAGCAATGTGTGTTCCCTTTGGGATGGATGATTTTCCAGCTGTTGCTCTAATAGTTCAGTCTTCTTTACTTGCCTCCTTTTCACTCCTTTCCTGTGTAGTTCTAAATTTTATCGATTCTTTGAAGTTCAGTTTGAGTTCCAGAGAACTTTTTGTGCTTCTTTAGATTTGTATCCTCAAAGAGCTCTCTGCCACTCTGCTCCTCAGGTTTTCCTACTTTCCTTTCCTTTTTCTGCTCTGTTCTTCCTCTTTTCCATTTTATCCTCCTACTGTTGAGCTGAGCAGCAAATATCCTTATGATATTTACAGGAGAAGTAATATTTGGCTAGTTCTTTGTTTGGTATTTCCATTGGAAATATCACAAGCAGTCATGTTTCCCTGATATTTCCATTGACATTAACTTCAGAACGACTTCCTTTAATAAGGCTTAGGGGGAAGAAGCTTCATATTCATTGCCAGCTTTATGGGTTTGCTTTCTGTCTTTTAAAATAATTTGATAAATGAACAGGGGGGAAAAGATCACCATCGGTTGGCTTGTCTTTATTCAGACTGAAAACTAAAGCAAATGTAACTTCTGTAGCTATGTAATGTTCGTATACAGGAAGAAAATATTGAGGTGATTTAAATATTTATCTATATAAAAGCTTAAGCTGCTGAAAGAATACATTAAAGAGAAGACCTATGCTAAGGTTTGAAAACTAACAAATTATTTCGTGTACCAAAAAGTTTTAATTGTCCAGATATGAGGTGCCTGTTTTAAGGCCTGTGTAGCATAATTATTCAGAGCTTTCTGAATAATTAGATTATTTCTTTTAGGGAAAGCAAAAATCTTTAGTTATAATTTAACATTTTGTTTGTAAATCTGTATTGTACCAGGAGGGCTTTTTGTTTGTTTATTTTAGTAAAAAGGTGCATGAAATCGGAGTTGTTAAGTGAGCAGTAATGGAAAAGATGTGGTAAAAATCTTCCCTGACCCATGCTGGTTTCGATTCAGTTCCAGGCAAGTACTGACATTGTTATCCAGCTGTGTGCTGATTAGTGAGGTTCCCCAGACATCCGTCTCCTTGAAAACTTTTGCAGCCTCGTACTCCACATTTATTGGACTGGGATGGATAACTTGGTATTTGTGGCCTTTTCTACTAGTGGTCCTTAAACATACTTCTGAGTCAAAACCCACAGTCTAACCACAGATTGCACTTATCAGGGTCTCTCACAGTCAGGCCCTTCCAGGACAGCAGGTAGTGGTAAGGATAGGGAGGAGAAAAATCTGGGAAGCTGCTACAGCTGTTAGTACTTAAGTTTATGGATGATAGTCAACATATATATATGCCAAAAATTCAATATAAGGTGTGTCATGCTGTTCTGAATGAGAATTTTATTTTTTTAAAAAGAAAACACTTGAAATTAATATTGACTTAAAAAATGAAAAGTTATCTTGTATTAGGAGAAAATATTGGTTTTAATTCAGAAGAAAAATGAAATAGATTGTATTGGACAAGAAATGAGAGTAGTTAACTTCTGTATTTAAAACATACAGCTGCAGTGCACTATGCCCAGAAGAATGGTTTTGTGGAGTTAGTCAGGAGACCTGAGTTCTGTTCTTGGCATTTTCAAAAAATTACTAAATTTCTGTAAGTCAGTCATTTAATCTCTGTAGATAACTTCTCTACTTCATGGGAATATGAAATGAAAATTAAATTAATGATTGTGCGGAGCCAGGAGTAATGTTGTCAGTACAAATGTTTAGCTAACTCAATGCTTTAGGATGCACATCTGCATAAAACTATACTAGAAAGTTACTTAGAGCCAGCCGTGCAGCCTGTTTGAGACCCTGGGTAATATTTTATCTTAATTTGCACCTGGTAGGAGTTATAGGCACAAATGGTTTGGAAGTTGGGTGAAATATCGCCCAGTTTAAATGGAAGATGCATCTTATTGTAGCAGGTACTCAGGCAAATAACAGTGAATCAAAATACTGAACCATACAGTCCATTTGAATTTTCTCAGAGTCTTCTCACGGACTTTTTCAGGTTTTTGGTTGCCTGTTTAGAAATGCTAGTGTCCTGTGATGAATGGCAGCTACCAAACAACATAACCCTATTTTTACCCCAGCTTCCTGAAACATGAATTCAATATGATATAGAAAAAAACAGAAGAGAAAGGAAGATTAAAATATCTTACAGTATAGAAACTCTGAGGTCTTTTGCAGAACAGGAGTAACTTTTTTTTTTTCTTAAAGCAGCTTTGGAATTTTGCTTGGACTTTTACCTAGTATTTTTTAAGCTCCTTAAAATCCTCAGAAGTTCAACAGTTTGTGTGAATACCTAGCCACTGTAAGGAACATTTGAAGGAGGCTGCCAGGGGTCAGGAACACTGTTTTTCCACAAGATAGTCAGGAAAATGTCATTAGATAGTGAGAAGATGAGGATCTTTTTGAAGCCTGGATGGTAAGGAGCTGTGAAAGCTTTGGCTGAAGATCCTTCTGACTCTGAGATGCTTCTGCCTCTTAAGCAAACTTCCTCTGCATCTTTTTATGCAAAACATGATGTCTTTACATTAACATTCTGCAATGTTCTCATATGCTTTTTAATCAGTTTTTTAATGAGAGGATAATTATGTTCCTATACATTTAATCTGACAGATCTGACAGAAGTTGGCTAACAGTTCCAAAAACTCCTTGGGAACCTGCATGCAACCCACAGACTTTATTTTCTGAGAAAAGTCAGCCATATTATTACCTCGGATTATTTTATGTGTGCTTTTTTACTTCTCATTAATTCAACCACCCTTAATGATGAAAGAAGCCCCAGTATTTGCTCTTTGAGATGTGTTGCAGTGGCTTCCCTGCTTCTTTTCTGTTGCCCATCTTTCACGGTTATATTTTTACTGTTGCCATTAGCCAGCATGTTGAATGGTGAGAAGTTATAAATTCTGTGAATTATTTTTTTGGGTAATCTATCCTGAGCGCTTTATTGGCAGCATAAGATGATTTGGAATCAGAAAAACCCTGTGAAAATCGTAGGTGACAGGGATCGTGTTTGTTCATCGGAAACACAAATGTCAGCAGAAGGAGGACTATTTTAAACATGCCGCCTGTCTTGACAAGGTTGTGACAGCCGTGCCAAGTTCATGAAACCTGTAAACTCGCAGGACAGCTTAATTAAAGACCAGGAAGATTTATATTTGAGAGGAAGAAAAAGCAGTGACAGGTCCAACTGAAAATCAGAGGTGTGGATAAGCTGAATATAGTGCTTTGACAAGATACTCTGAATTTAAACCTTTATCTTTTTCTTAACCCTTGCAGTTTTTGGTTGGTCACATCTCCACCTAATACTTTTGGAGCGTGTCTGCACACAAGAGTGAGATTTTAATGTAGCAACTCCCTCCTGTTTGATTTCTGTTTAAAACATCTGCAAACAGACAGTGTTGCTGTGGTAGAATCCTTCCCCAGGGATTACCTCCAGTAAAACTGAAGAGATCAAGGTCATCTAAAGAGCTTATGCTCTTTCTTTACCTCAGTTGAAAGGTACTTTGTAAACTATTATCATAAATTTTAAACTTCTGACTGGAAGGATGCCCAGCCAAAATCTTTTGAGTGATCAGATTAGTTTGCATTAGAATTTCTTTTCACCAGAAAGAAGAGCTGGAAGCTATGATTTAGGCATTTGTTTAGTCAAAACAGTTTTTCAATTACAATAATTTTTTGTCAGAAAATGAAGAAATGGCAAAAATAAAATCACATAAAATGTAAGAAGTAGAAAAAAAATACATAATCTAGCACTGCACTGTAACAGGATTTCCTTATCAACCACTTTCCAGATGCAGGAACTGTCATTTAGGCCATGCCAGTGACTGGTCTCATGCCAACCTAATACAAGTTGGTTCCACTTGTCACCCTTTCAATTTCCCAGCTGGACTCAGTTTTAAAGGACAGATTAGCTTTATCAAAGTAATCTTCAAGATGTGTATTGGTTTTCTTTTAAATTTGTTTTGTTTCTAAATGATATTAGGGGAAAAATAATGAAATGCTGTAAAGATAAAAGGAATATTATTGTCTTTGTGTGGTATCAGATGTTATGCTCTCAAACTATGTGTATTCTCTTCTCCTTTCAAAAAAATGTGAAATGTCTTGTCCAGCACGTCATAGTAGAAAGCACTTGCTTAAAGAGAATCTCTTTTGCAGTCAGAAATTCATGTAATATCTGTCCTCAGTTATTAAAATAATTTTCATTCAATTATGTGAAAAATGTAATTGCTTGTTAACTTTAGAAGTCCCTATTTTTTAATTCAAAATTTTATACTGTAGTAGGAAAATAATGAAAATAATTTAAAAGCAATAGCTGTCTAAATACTCTTAAAAAGGAAAATAAGCTCATATAAATACCTAAAGTAACAGGAGATATTCTCTGCTTTTCTATATATCCCATCTCTTTTATAAATTCTGTCTAAAATTAATTCTGTTAGGCTTTTTTGTATGACCTTTTTGAAATTGTTGTGCTGGGGAGGCCATGTTGGTAGTGATGTTCTATTCAGATAATATATTTGCTGTTCTTTCTTCAGTTCTTACTGAGATAATTAATGGAAATCTTTTGGTTTCCCACAGGCATTATTAGAGGTATTATTCACAAATATGAAGGCTCACAGTGTAAAAGAGAAACAGAAAATAGTGCTGGAGACAGGAAGTGGCATTTGAAAAGAAAATGATGAACGGAGTAGATTCCATGGAGCAACCATCAAGAAAATTGTTACTACCAGAGCAGTTCAGTGAAAGGTTGTTCTGTGAACACAACTAGAAAGGAATGATGTCCTCCATTTGTTCTTTCGGGTAAGGTGAATGAGGTGATGTTTAAACTAAAGACTGCTGGAGAAGTGGGTGTAATGAGATGGAGGTTACACTGGGGTGAGGAATATAACTTTTAATTGCGGTAAAGTAGTCGCATAAAAGTCAGCAATCTAATACAAGGTGGAAAGGAAGAAAAGCACCTGTGTCTGTTTAAACAAATGCTGATAAAAAGAAAACTTGCTGTAGTCTGTGCTCTGGGTGTTTCTCTGAAGTGTTGGGATGGAGGTAAAAATCACAGTGTGAGAGGTTCACTCATCCTCAGTCTTTCTTGCCTTTGTAAACATGCAGGAAACAGTTGAATTCCACAGAAATTACTGGAAACCTGGATTTTAATTACTGTAATTATTTGGGGTTCTGTATTTTAATCTATTCTATATTGGAGTTAATGTTATTATAAATACGAGACTTTAATCTTTCCTGCCTCTTGTCATTTCCCCTTTCTTTTCCTTTTTTTTTCCTCTTATGTTCGTGTGATCTGTTCCCATCCTTTGTCAAATACCCTCTTTTGCTAATTGTTTTATAGCCGAATGGGCTCCTGCTCTAGCTGACTATGCAACTACATGAATACTTTCACCTGCACAGTGCAGGATAGTGAGGAGTAGCTGGAAACGGAAGAGGATGCTGACCTCTTCAGCTAATGCAGGTGGAAGTGTTGAGGTATTTCCAGCCACAAACTCACCCTCCCATTGCTTTCCTTCAGGCTTTCCCTTCTTCCCCTTCTTTGGGCATCCATCTCTGATTCTTTCTGAAAGCAGTACTTTTCTTGGCAAGAAAACTAATCATTGCTTTATTTATTTTAACCTTTCCTGTCACTTCCCAAATTGTTTAATGGTGTGAAATTTTATTTCATCCGTCTATCCATGAATCAAATTATCTAGCTAAAGGGTGCCATTTTTTCTACTCTATTGTATCATTGTATTTTCCTATTAAGTACCTTGAAGTCAGTAGAATTTTGCCAGTAAATTACTAGGACTGTGAATATTGGTGATATTTAGTCTCATTTTCCCTTGACTAAATCTAGAGGAATTGAATTCCTAGAAAATTGACAGGAAATCTGCTGGTTATCTCCACAGTATTGATTTGCATCTGATCAAAAATATTTCAATTACTATTACTTTTAAAGCTGCTATTTTTTTTTTTACATTTTCTGTTTTTCTCTCCAAAAAGTATGACATGTGAAATTAAGGTGAGGCAAGTCAGTTAAAGATTAACAGAATTATAAAGGTGTTTGATAAAAATATTACAGTTATTCATTATTAAATTTACAGATGCAAATTCTGTTCCCATGAAAGATGAAGCTTCAGGTTAATCTGTTTTAATTTATGGAGTATGCTGGATGGCACTGCTTGAGTGGGCATATATTTGCTTAGCAATATTACCTCTTAATGCTGCTCCTGAGGGTGGCCATCTAAATGGTTTCACATTGTCACACACAACTTTTTCATCCAATACTGGAAAAATTAATTACAAAGCACTAGTTCTATTAATCTGAAGGCACTTTTGTGTTTTTTGCACAACCATCTTTATCTGCCTCAGAGACAAAAATCAGTGTATCTGTTACCGTATTTGAGCAATGCATGATGAGTATGTGCCAGTAGTTTCCACAGAGTCAATTTTGTATTGCCTTGATTGCATTTGAATACTATTTCTTCTCCTGAGAGCCTGCTTGGATTAGTTTTATGATAATTCTTGTATCTTGTACCTATGAAAGGTGAAATTCACTGTTGCTGGGAGGGTTGATGCACTGTGTATTTACCATTAGAGAGCTCCTGTTTATTAAGCTGCACACAAACCACTGTACTGGGAGCAAGCCTTTTAAACTCAGCTCAGCCCTGCAGTACATGATCATAAATTTCATATTGTATCTTGCCAAAGGAACCGTCGTTCCTATGTATCCGGCAGCAGAATCTAACTTTGTCTGCAGCTTTCATGTTGCTGATCTCTGTCACATTACTCGGCATGTAAGCTTTCCTTTATGTTCCGGAGCCATATGTGATCCTTTTTGATTTCACCTTGCATTTCAGAAAGATGTACTCTAGATGTGGGTTAATATGGGATGAGACTGAGCTGAACTATATAACAGATCACAGAGCAGGAGAGCATTTGAGAGATGTGTGGGTGGGAAAGGGAGACGCCCATGTGCTGATTCTGAATGTTATGGTACCGCGCTTGAGTTTCTGAGACATGTGGCAGTGTTGCCTACTGCAGATCATAATACAGACTGAGCTTTTGGCTCGATAGGTTGGATGAAGTTGGGTGAGGCGTTGAGGAACCTGATCTAGTGGAAGGTGTCCCTGCCTATAGCAGGGGAATTGGAACTTGATCTTTAAGGTCTTTTCCAACCGAAACCATTCTATGGTAGAAGTTCCCGCTTTCTTGAGAAGTGTTAGGGGTCTAACACTCTGTCTCTGACAGTTTAAATGCAGCAGTGTTGCCCTCTGGGCAGCAGTCTGAAGACTGTTGCAGTGATTTTTGTGTTGAGAGTAAAAAAGAGAGGAATAGCTTGATCTCTAGTGAGCTGTGCACTTTTATGTGCATGCTGGATGAGTGATTTTCTTTTTATTGTTATTTTAATGTTTATGCTTCTGTTTTATTTCTCATTGCTTAAACAGCAGGAGGTGGAAAGTCACTGAGTGGATGGAAGAGTAAAAATGTCTGCCTGGAGTTGACTGGGCTCATCAGGGCAGAGAGAAGGTCCATTTTATGGTTCACTGTTGAGGGTTGTTTAAATATGAGACAGAAAAACATATATTAATGGATTAATAATAATGTTAGAATAATGAACAATTAATAGTGATAATTTGCTTTGCCACACAAGGTGTAATGGCATTATCCAAAGAGGAGTATTATCTCCATACAATCTCTGTTGAATTCACAGATATTGCTTTTTGGTTGGCTTGAAGTTTTGCTGGGAGTAAGATACCCGAGGTCTACTTATCCTCTGACCCAAGAGCTGACAGCAGCTTTAGCAGATCCTGAAGTGTCATTTCCAAAAATCTTCTGCGGGAAAGAGAATGACTTCTCCCCTTCCTGCTTCCCCCAAGCCCTAAGGGAAGTCTGAAAGTCCTAGAAGAGACCACACAATACCTAGAGTACTCTGCAGCCTAAAGTGTAGTTGGAGACATATAGAAAAGGATCTGTTGGCTGGGAGAAAAGAAATTTTAAAAGTTTAGCGCTTGTGTTCTTTTGTCCAGTTTGTAATTAGTATTCTCTTCTGTGGTCCCATCCTGTAAATGTTTCAAGATGTGGTTTGCAGTCTGAATTCTCTCCTTCTTTTTGTCTGACTGGTTTATTAGATATTTAGCCTCACCATGCTTATCTTGCCGAGTATTTTTATAACTCTTTTGGGCTCTCATGCTGTTGGGGTTGTTTGAATAATAGCATCAGGATGGGCGAGTCAGTGCCCCACTTTCTGCCTTTCTCCACTCCAAACCTAATGAATGATGCTAAGGCCCCGAAGGCAGCAAGTTCACTAGCTCAAGGGACTGTAATTGTTCCAGTTCAAAATGCTATCGAATCTCATGCTACTGGTAATTTGAAGTAATAGATTTGCTACTGGCCAGTAGCAAACTGCTTTGGGCATTGAATAGCAGCTTCTTATCTCCAGATTCACAGATGGGGTTGTGGATGTCCCACTTCTGATGGTTAGCATTGAATAGGAAGTTTTCTAAATGGTTCTTGGCAGCAGTACTCATTACATTTCTATTGAGATTTATCTCCACAGCTGAGTTTTCCTTTGCTTTTTTTCCTCCCTACCATGCAATTAAATGGGTGACCATCCTATGCAGAAGGAAATGCTTATATTAAAGATGAAAAGAACTGAGAGTGAAACCAGTCATACACAGCACTAGGTTTTAAGCCAGCTTTATTTCAGTTTTCAGAAGAAATGAAAAAACTGCATCTATGTTACATATTCCTGGTCTCTCAGATACCACACACAATATTTTCACAAAATGTGCTCATAAATGTGTTGCATTCTTATATCAACCTTTTGAACTGGAAAAATATTCTTTTTTTTCTACAAGGAAAAACTGTTATTGCTTTGCAGCATTAGGTAATGAGAGTATATCTGTTGCTTTGCTGACAGCAGTAAATATTCCCTGTAGTGTGGTTTATTGCCATTTTAATGGCACGACTCCCAAAGCTGACTAGACACTGCAGTGTCTAGTGCAACTATTCTGGAAGATATGTTGTTGATTGGAGAACACTGGTATATGTGACAAACTTATCATAATGTGTCTGTGAATCTGTATTTTCTCAAACTGTTTTGAAAAGATACATATTTGGAAATAAATAATCAAACCTGAGTATAATTTAAGCTGTGCTTCTACTCATAGGTGATGTGTCCCTAATTTTTTGCTAAGCACAAATTTTAAAAAATGAGAAATTTGAGTCAGGAGAATGTTTGTCAAAATTGTGGCGTACTCACTGTGGACTTTCCTGGCTTTTGTGGAGAGTGGGGAAGCTTGCAGGCTACTCTGAATTTGTGAGTATGGGATTTTTTTTTTACTTTTGTCGTGGGTTAAGCAGAGCAGAGTTAACTTTTTTTTTCCTTTTCCCTTCTCTTCATAAACAGCTAGCAAGAAGCTATGTTTTGAATTCCTGCTCAGCAGAGAATTGATAAGAGAAGAACGTTTATAGTTATTGCTAGGATGTTGCTATTTGTTCTCAAGGACATACATTCAGCCTTT